>JANAVB010015397.1:1795428-1980428 GCA_029216955.1 Iris pallida | reverse complement strand
TTTATTCTGTATTGCATGATTCCTTGTTTAGCTCTAGGCTTGGTTTAACTCTCGGTTTGGGTTGGCTTGGTTCGGCTGGCCCAATGCTTGGTTCATCATGGGCCAAGGGTGGAACACCTTAGCCTATGCTTCTCCTTCATTTCCACCACAACCCCCCTCTTTATTATCCCCACCAACCTTCTCTCTCTTCCATAATTCCCATTTACTTCTCCTTCCCCCACCATTACTCTTCTCCACCAACCAAGAATACCATAGGCAAGTGCAACTTGCTTCCATAAGAGAACTCCTTTTGATGGTTTCATTAGCTTCTCCTCATGATTCTAAACCACATTAGAACTTGTCATTTTCCATTTTGAGGCTTTAATTCTTGTAGATCTAGAGTCTTGCCATTTTCAGATTTTGGTGGTTTTGATCTATCAAACTTCCTTGTTTTCAAGTTTTGATGGTTCTATGTTGTAGAGAACTTCATTCTACCCAATTTTGACCTTTGGAAAGTTGGATTCGGACTTGTTTTGACCAAGATATGGACTGTTGAAGCTTAGATTCAACTTTAGAGTTCTTGCTGTTCTTGCCATTTGGAGAAGATAGTGAATAGTGAGCTAAATTTTTAGCTTACACCGCTGACTTGGGTACGCTGCTCTTTAGCGAGCGTATGCTGACTTGGGTACGTTGCTCTTTAGCGAGCGTACGCTGACTTGGGTACGCTGCTCTTTAGCGAGCGTATGCTGACTTGGGTACGCTGCTCTTTAGCGAGCGTACGCTGACTTGGGTACGCTGCTCTTTAGCGAGCGTACGCTGACTTGGGTACGCTGCTCTTTAGCGAGCGTACGCTGACTTGGGTACGCTGCGCTTTAGCGAGCGTACGCTGACTTGGGTACGTTGCTCTTTAGCGAGCGTACGCTGACTTGGGTACGCTGCTCTTTAGCGAGCGTACGCTGACTTGGGTACGCTGCTCTTAGCGAGCGTACGCTAGCCTTGATACGCTACCTGTTGGCAGCGTGTCTTTTGCGTACGCTAGCGTGAGCATGGCCTGGACCCTTTCGTACGCTAGCTCAAGCGTACGCAGTCTTGAGCGTACGCTAGCTTGAGCGTACGCTGACCTGTAGCTTGAGCGTGCCCTTGTGTACACTGACCCTTGCGTACGCTTCCCATTGGAAGTGTATGGACCCTTTGGTATGCTAGCTTGAGCGTACGCTGACCTGTAGCTTGAGCGTACGCGTGCCTTGGTACGCTAGCTTATGCGAGCAAGGTGTACGCTGGCCTGAGCATAGTTTGACCTGAGCGAATGGCCTTTGGCTGACTTGGTCTCATGTCAGCGTGTCAGATTTGGTTTTATTTTCCTTAAGCTTGGCTCTTTTATAGCCCTGTATATTGATATTTTATTAGATATTTTATGCCCATTTTATATCCTTACGCCTTTTGTCATGAACTTGATAATCACGAATTTACTTGATATGTTTGGAATTGACAATTGAACATGACCTGATAGTGACCCGTAGTGGTGCACTCCTGACATGAGAAAACCTGACATGACCTGATAGTGGCCCGTCGTGGCGCACTCCGGACTAGTACACTTGATATGATAAACCTGACATGTTATATCTTGATAAGCTGTTGCGATGGCTACCTGACATGACATTACTTGTATAATTACCTGGACACCGTGGGCGATTGTGCTTGTATAAATAATCCAGTCCTGTCTTGCATCATGTCTAGGAGGGGACTCTTGAGTACCACGGTCAGGAGCACCCACTAAAATGGACTAAGGCTAATAACTAGAATAACACAGTAGTCATGAAGAGATTTCCCAGCTACAGGCAATCCTGTTACCTGGGCACGCCTTGGGATCTGTAGCCTGCCGTCGAGTAGGGCACATTTCCAGCACACTGTCATGTGTTGCACCCTTCAAGCTACCTAAGGATACATTCGTTTCCCGGACGATGTACCCACCTGAATTCAACTCTAATCTTTTAACCCGGGGAACCTGGATGGTCTGTAGGGCTTGTGGCTGTGGAACAATCTCACTGCATCTTGTTAGTAATTAGGCTTGTGACAACCCTAGTTAGTTAAAGTATCAAGCCGTCATTCTTGCTTGGCCGTGAAGTGATTGGATGGAGTCTAACCAGTCTAGTCTTGCCCTGATCCTGTTCTAGATTATTGAAAGACCAGAATGCTTGTATTTATTTTACCGATAAATGGTAAGAATTCCAAGTTCTGTTCAGACGAAGGGTTGCAACCCCGGTCCTTGTTTAGTTTACGGGTTGTAACCTGGTTATCTGAATAGTTCCATGGTTATCTCGTCGTATATCATCCTGATGTATTTTCTTTATTTCCAGTTCTTACTTTTATTTATATCTTGTGCTGATTGCTGGTTTTAGTTCTTAAGTGAAGCCTCCTTTGTGGCACTTGCTCTTTCTGGGGTCTGACCCAGCTGGTTTTGTGTGGCCAGATTTTGGAGCAGCTCCAGAGGATCTTCCGACCTTCCAGCCAGATGGTGGTCACTAGACGGAACCCTGGCAACGAGTGGGTTATTTTTGGCTCTCCCACTCCCTTGTAAAAATTATTCTTTTGAGGCGTTTAGCCGACGAGCACCTGTTTAGCTCGATTGCACTTTTACTTACTGTCTGCCTACGGGCTGTAACATGATTAACAGATCCTAGGGTTGATCATGTATGACTAAACTCTTGATAGTCCTGACATTTTGTACGACTAGCTTCATGATCAGCTGAATATGTAATATTTGGGACGCCTTATTATTGTATATTTAACGATCATACATCTTGTGACTTTTACTTACTTGCTTGTGATTGAGACAATAGGCTTGTTCATGACCTTAAGAGACTGCTGGCTTGTAGTTAAACCCTCATGTATCTAGACAGCCGTGACCGTATAGCAAAATGAAATCCATTTCATATACGTAGCTGGCTATGTCTGCCCCCGCTCTCCAGTATTCTGGTTCTGGGGCGTGACATGGTTTAAGTGGTGGCCCATGCAGGTCTTGTAAATTAAGATATGTGAGGGTTTACCGAATAGATGTCTCAATCAATATCCGCCCTTGATCTCTGCTCGTATCTTCTGAATCCCTGGATTCTTATCCTGATCATATGCTTGTATCGTTGATCTGTCCTGGTCCTTCCTTATTGTTCCCTATGTCGTCTTCTTCAGCGGCATTGTTCGTGGTCCTACTGACCAGCAAGGCGGAGCACCTCCCGCGGACCAGCAGCAACCCGGAGATCAAGCCCAGCATTCCGGAGTAGCCTCCAGAGTCGAGCCTATTGGAGAAGAGCCCCCAGTTCAGCCGGTTCAGCCTGCCGAACCTGATGATGGCACATTAGTAGGACTCGTCAGGACCTTGATAGCTTCTCAAGATCGTCGTGGAGATGCATTGCAACAGGCAGTGACGGATGCTTTGACCAGAGGTGGTCATCCAGAGAACAACGCGGCCAACAGCTTCAAGCGCTTGAACCCTCCGTTATTTGACGGTAGTGAAGATGCTATCGCAGCAGATGCTTGGCTTCAGGACACAGAGGTGGTTCTAGAAGCAGCCAGGACCCCAGAGGGCGAGAAGGTGGCCGTGGTGCGCCTACAGCTATTGGATCTTGCCCGCAGCTGGTGGGCGGCACAGGCCGTTGGATTAGCAGCACCCATTCCATGGGCAGTGTTCAGAGAGAGATTCCAGACCAAGTATTTCGATGTTGTAGCTCGGTATGATCTGCAGACCCGGTTCACTAATCTGAAGCAAGGAGGCAGGACGGTCGACGGATATGCGGCCGAGTTTTCCAGACTCAGTCGGTTTGCTCCCACCTTGGTGGCAACCGAGTATGATAGAGCCCAGCGATTTCAGCAGGGCCTTCACCTAGAGATCTTGTTGGCAGTTGAGCAGTTTGAGCATCAGACTTTTGATGCAGTCTTGAGAGCAGTCCGGAGGCATGAGTATACCTCCCAGAGGATTGTGGATAGGGCCGGAGGTCGGAAGAGATCTCACGGCCAGATGAATCAGTCTTCAGCACCGGCCCCGGCAACCAGGGCTTTGACTATTAGAGCTCCGAGGCGAGCGGCCTCAGTGACGTCGGTTCAGCATTCAACTCCGACGCACCCTCAGCAGCAGAAGCAGAAGCAGTCTTCCGCAGTGGGATGTTCTCATTGTGGGAAGCCAGGCCATGTGGTGGCAGAGTGCCGTAGGGCGCAGGGATTGTGTCTGGCTTGTGGAGCACCAGACCACAGGGTTGGATCCTGCCCGAATAGGGGTGGTTCATCATCATCCAACCTTTCTAGTTCTTCGGTGAGAGGACCAGCTCCGGTCTAGCAACAGCAGTAGTACCCATTGCCGAGGCCCTTGCCGTCTCAGACCTAAGTGTTCCAGCAGCAGAACCCCCAGCAGTATGTTCAAGCCCAAGCCCAGAGTCAGAGCAGACAGTGAGGATTTCAACAGAGGGGACCAGCACCCCGAGGGCACGGTCAGGCTATGGTAATGACCGTGGAGGAAGGATTGGCACCATGAGAGGTAGTGGCAGGTACTATTCTCGTCAACTCCTTTCCAGCTTCAGCTTTATTTGATTCTGGTGCATCGTATTCATTTATGTCTGTACGATTCGCGACACGGGTAGGACTGGAGCCCGAGTCATTATCAGTAAGGCTCAATATACTTACTGGTAACGGACTTGTGGGAGTAGATAGAGTGTTTTCCTCGTGTCGGATCGTAGTTAGCGGTAGAGAATTCCCCGCTAGATTGATAGAGTTTTCGATGGCCGATTATGATATGGTCCTAGGGATGGATTGGTTGAGGAACCAGTATGCTAGGATAGACTGCCATATCGGCAGGGTTGTTTTTAGCATTCCAGGCGAGCCAGAGTTTTCCTTTTCTCGAGGTGAGGTTGAGTCATCTCCTCCGATATTGCGGATGGCAGTAGCAGCAGTTCAGTTGCCCAGGATAGTGGATGAGTTCCCAGATGTTTTTCCAGAAGAGCTTCCAGGTATGCCTCCGGAGCGGGAGATCGAGTTCACTATAGACTTGATTCCCGGAACAGCCCCAGTGTCAGAGAGAGTCTACAGGATGGCGCCTTCAGAGTTGGAGATCTTGTACAAGATGATTGAAGAGCTTAGAACCAAGGGATTCATTCGTGCTAGTGGATCGCCTTGGGGAGCCCCGATGCTTCTTGTAAAAAAGAAGGATGGTACGTCCAGGTTATGTTTTGATTATCGTACCTTGAACTCAGTGACAATCAAGAACAGATACCCTCTTCCGAGGATAGATGACTTGTTTGATCAACTCAAGGGGGCTTCAGTATTCTCGAAGATTGATTTGCGCTCAGGTTATCATCAGATCAGAGTCAGAGAGCAAGACATCCCGAAGACAGCTTTTAGATCGAGATATGGGCATTGGGAGTTCCTTGTTATGCCTTTTGGAGCAACCAATGCGCCGGCAGTATTCATGGACCTCATGAATCGCATCTTCATGCCTTACTTGGATCAGTTTGTGATCGTATTCCTAGACGACATTCTGGTCTACAGCAAGAATAAGGCGGAGCATGAGCAGCATCTCCGTATAGTTCTTCAGATCCACAGAGAGCACCAGCTATATGCCAAGTTCAGTAAATACGAGTTCTGGCTCGATCGCATTTCGTACTTGGGTCATATCATCACTCGAGGAGGAGTAGAAGTGGATCCCCAGAAGATTGTGGCTATTGAGTCATGGCCAGTGCCCAGCACAGTTGCAGAGGTTCGTAGTTTTCTTGGATTGGCCGGCTACTACCGGCGGTTTGTTTCGGATTTTGCTCAAATTTTAGCGCCATTGACGCAGTTAACCCGCAAGGATGCGCAGTTTGCTTGGACAGCAGAGTGTCAGAGTTCTTTTGAGCAGTTGAAGCGAGGCCTGATAACAGCCCCTATTCTCACGCTTCCAGATGGGACCGAAGGATTCTCAGTGTACTGTGATGCTTCAGGCAGAGGTTTAGGATGTGTTCTGATGCAACATGGAAAGGTGATAGCTTATGCATCACGACAACTTCGTGATCATGAGAGGAATTACCCAACCCATGACTTGGAGCTGGCAGCAGTGGTGTTTGCACTTAAGTTGTGGAGGCACTACTTGTATGGAGACAGGGTGGAGATTTTCACCGACCACAAGAGCCTGAAGTATGTTTTCACCCAGAAGGATCTTAACATGCGTCAGAGAAGGTAGTTGGAGCTTCTTGTGGATTATGATGTCAACCTGCAGTATTATCCTGGGAAGGCCAATGTCGTAGCAGATGCATTGAGCAGAAGAGTGGGAGTTTATTTTCTAACAGCGCAACCAGAGCTGTTAGCAGATCTTCAGAAGATGGATATTGAAGTTGTTCTCCCTTCCAGTGTGGCCTTGATGGCCAGTATGCAAGTTCAGTCCACTATAGTTGAGAGGATCCGGATGGCACAATCGGCAGATTCTAAGCTTCAGCGACTCAGAGCAGAGTGTGAGGCAGGACGAAGACCAGAGTTATGCATTCATGAGGATGGTACACTTCGACATGGTAAGCGTCTTTGTGTACCCAGTGGAGATATCAGGCAGGAGATCATGTCAGAAGCGCACAGTTCGCAGTATTCCATCCATCCCGACAGTACGAAGATGTACCGTGATATCCGGCAGCATTTCTGCTGGAATGGCATGAAGCGGGAGATAGCTCGGTTTGTCTCTCGGTGTTTGGTTTGCCAACAAGTTAAAGCCGAACATCAGAGACCGGCTGGACTTCTTCAACCCTTGCCGATTCTAGAATGGAAATGGGAGCATGTGACCATGGATTTTATGACTGAACTACCTAGGTCCCCAGCTGGTAGAGATGCTATCTGGGTTATAGTTGATCGGCTCACGAAAGTGGCTTACTTTCTTTCATTCAGAGTTGGTCAGTCGACGGCTCAGTTAGCAGAGATGTACCTCAGGCAGATTGTCAGATTGCATGGTGTGCCAGTCAGTATCACCTCGGACCGAGATTCAAGATTTACGTCGCACTTTTGGCGTAGCTTGCAAGAGAGCTTGGGAACTCATCTCCAGTTCAGTTCAGCATATCACCCGCAGACAGATGGCCAGTCGGAGCGCACGATCCAGACTCTTGAAGACATGTTGCGGTCTTGCACACTTGACTTCGGTGGTTCATGGGAAGATCACTTGCACCTGGTAGAATTCTTATACAACAACAGTTTCCAGGCCAGTATCCAGATGGTACCGTTCGAGGTACTATATGGTAGGAAGTACAGATCCCCGTTAGCTTGGGATAATGTTGGAGAGAGACAGATGCTCGGTCCAGAAATGATTACCCAGACAGTTGAAGTGGTCAGGCGAGTCAGAGATCATCTTCGAGTTGCCCAAGATCGCCAGCGCCATTGGGCTGATTCTCGTCGGCGCCCTCTCGAGTTTTCGATCGACGATCATGTATTCCTGAGGATTTTGCCTAACCGTGGTGTCATTCGTTTCGGCGTACGGGGCAAGCTTAGTCCTAGGTATATAGGACCGTTTGATATTCTGGAGCGAGTAGGAGATGTATCCTATCGTCTCGCTCTTCCACCGTCACTAAGCGAGGTGCATGACGTGTTCCATGTATCCCAATTACGACGGTATATCCCGGACCCGAGCCACATTCTGGATCATTCGAAATTGGTTGTTGGTACCAACCTTTCGTATGAGGAGAGGCCCGTATCTATATTGGACCGGAGAGAGAAGATCCTCAAGAACAAGACTATCAAGTTAGTCCGAGTTGCTTGGGATCATCACTCTTTGGGGGAGTTAACGTGGGAGCGTGAGGATGATATTCGATCGCGATATCCCGACCTATTTGACTAGTGAGGTATAATGTCTTTCTTATGCCTCCTGCCTTCGATTCCTTGCTTGCATGATTGATTGATTACCTAGTATAGCTTGCTTGTTATTAATGTAGCTTGTCATTGCTCCTATAGCCTCTTGATTAAATTCCGAGGACGGAATTCTTTTAAGGTGGGTAGAGTTGTAATGCCTGTGTTCGTATTACGTATTTTGGGATACGTTTACGTATTTTATTCTGTATTGCATGATTCCTTGTTTAGCTCTCGGCATGGTTTAACTCTCGGTTTGGGTTGGCTTGGTTCGGCCGGCCCAATGCTTGGTTCATCATGGGCCAAGGGTGGAACACCTTAGCCTATGCTTCTCCTTCATTTCCACCACAACCCCCCCTCTTTATTATCCCCACCAACCTTCTCTCTCTTCCATAATTCCCATTTACTTCTCCTTCCTCCACCATTACTCTTCTCCACCAACCAAGAACACCATAGGCAAGTGCAACTTGCTTCCACAAGAGAACTCCTTTTGATGGTCTCATTAGCTTCTCCTCATGATTCTAAACCACATTAGAACTTGTCATTTTCCATTTTGAGGCTTTAATTCTTGTAGATCTAGAGTCTTGCCATTTTCGGATTTTGGTGGTTATGATCTATCAAACTTCCTTGTTTTCAAGTTTCGATGGTTCTATGTTGTAGAGAACTTCATTCTACACAATTTTGACCTTTGGAAAGTTGGATTCGGACTTGTTTTGACCAAGATATGGACTGTTGAAGCTTAGATTCAACTTTAGAGTTCTTGTTGTTCTTGCCATTTAGAGAAGACAGTGAAAAGTGAGCTAGATTTTTAGCTTACGCCGCTGACTTGGGTACGCTGCTCTTTAGCGAGCGTACGCTGACTTGGGTACGTTGCTCTTTAGCGAGCGTACGCTGACTTGGGTACGCTGCTCTTTAGCGAGCGTACGCTGACTTGGGTACGCTGCTCTTTAGCGAGCGTACGCTGACTTGGGTACGTTGCTCTTTAGCGAGCGTACGCTGACTTGGGTACGCTGCTCTTTAGCGAGCGTACGCTGACTTGGGTATGCTGCTCTTAGCGAGCGTACGCTAGCCTTGATACGCTGCCTGTTGGCAGCGTGTCTTTTGCGTACGCTAGCGTGAGCGTGGCCTGGACCCTTTCGTACGCTAGCTCAAGCGTACGCAGTCTTGAGCGTACGCTAGCTTGAGCGTACGCTGACCTGTAGCTTGAGCGTGCCCTTGTGTACGCTGACCCTTGCGTACGCTTCCCATTGGAAGTGTATGGACCCTTTGGTACGCTAGCTTGAGCGTACGCTGACCTGTAGCTTGAGCGTACGCGTGCCTTGGTACGCTAGCTTAAGCGAGCAAGGTGTACGCTGGCCTGAGCATAGTTTGACCTGAGCGAATGGCCTTTGGCTGACTTGGTCTCAAGTCAGCGTGTCAGATTTGGTTTTATTTTCCTTAAGCTTGGCTCTTTTATAGCCCTGTATATTGATATTTTATTAGATATTTTACGCCCATTTTATATCCTTACGCCTTTTGTCATGAACTTGATAATCACGAATTTACTTGATATGTTTGGAATTGACAATTGAACATGACCTGATAGTGACCCGTAGTGGTGCACTCCTGACATGAGAAAACCTGACATGACCTGATAGTGGCCCGTCGTGGCGCACTCCGGACTAGTACACTTGATATGATAAACCTGACATGTTATATCTTGATAAGCTGTTGCGACGGCTACCTGACATGACATGACTTGTATAATTACCTGGACACCGTGGGCGATTGTGCTTGTATAAATAATCCAGTCCTGTCTTGCATCATGTCTAGGAGGGGACTCTTGAGTACCACGGTCAGGAGCACCCACTAAAATGGACTAAGGCTAATAACTAGAATAACACAGTAGTCATGAAGAGATTTCCCAGCTACAGGCAATCCCGTTACCTGGGCACGCCTTGGGATCTGTAGCCTGCCGTCGAGTAGGGCACATTTCCAGCACACTGTCATGTGTTGCACCCTTCAAGCTACCTAAGGGTACATTCGTTTCCTGGACGATGTACCCACCTGAATTCAACTCTAATCTTTTAACCCGGGGAACCTGGATGGTCTGCAGGGCTTGTGGCTGTGGAACAATCTTACTGCATCTTGTTAGTAATTAGGCTTGTGACAACCCTAGTTAGTTAAAGTATCAAGCCGTCATTCTTGCTTGGCCGTGAAGTGATTGGATGGAGTCTAACCAGTCTAGTCTTGCCCTGATCCTGTTCTAGATTATTGAAAGACCAGAATGCTTGTATTTATTTTACCGATAAATGGTGAGAATTCTAAGTTCTGTTCAGACGAAGGGTTGCAACCTCGGTCCTTGTTTAGTTTACGGGTTGTAACCTGGTTATCTGAATAGTTCCATGGTTATCTCGTCGTATATCATCCTGATGTATTTTCTTTATTTTCAGTTCTTACTTTTATTTATATCTTGTGCTGATTGCTGGTTTTAGTTCTTAAGTGAAGCCTCCTTTGTGGCACTTGCTCTTTCTGGGGTCTGACCCAGCTGGTTTTGTGTGGCCAGATTTTGGAGCAGCTCCAGAGGATCTACCGACCTTCCAGCCAGATGGTGGCCACTAGACGGAACCCTGGCAACGAGTGGGTTATTTTTGGCTCTCCCACTCCCTTGTAAAAATTATTCTTTTGAGGCGTTTAGCCGACGAGCACCTGTTTAGCTCGATTGCACTTTTACTTACTGTCTGCCTACGGGCTGTAACATGATTAACAGATCCTAGGGTTGATCATGTATGACTAAACTCTTGCTAGTCCTGACATTTTGTACGACTAGCTTCATGATCAGCTGAATATGTAATATTTGGGACGCCTTATTATTGTATATTTAACGATCATACATCTTGTGACTTTTAGTTACTTGCTTGTGATTGAGACAATAGGCTTGTTCATGACCTTAAGAGACTGCTGGCTTGTAGTTAAACCCTCATGTATCTAGACAGCCGTGACCGTATAGCGAAATGAAATCCATTTCATATACGTAGCTGGCTATGTCTGCCCCCGCTCTCCAGTATTCTGGTTCTGGGGCGTGACAGCACGGAGGTATAATATAACATCTCTACTATATAATCTCAATCACAAGCCTAAGGAAGATAGAGCATGATATGGAATCAGATAAAAGAAAGAAACTGAATATAAATAGAGTTATCAAACCACACAAAATAGATGTCCAACATAAATAAATACAAGTCCTGAATATAAATAAGTCTCAACTAACAATCGGAATAATCCGATACAAACTGAAAGTTATAAAGTACTAAGCTATAACTAAGTACACTCTATTGGGCTAGGTCTACCTCTGGCTGCTGTGTACCATCCTCATAAGCCTCATAGAAGGTAGGACAATCATCTATATCATATGTAATATTTTCAACAGTATCCAGTCAGGATTGGAACGAGCACATCTCATCTAAAAATCCCAAGTAAATGACAAGGACGATAAAGTAGTTATAGACAGTTAATATTGATGAAATAGTAAGACAGACAAAAACCTATGAGAACAAGTAATGGAAAAAAACTATCACATCAAAATAAAACAATGTAAAGGTGAATTAAAAATGTAAAACTGTAATAGAAAATGTATTTTGGAATACCAGTTGGATATGTGATCGGCCTGGGATATTCAATGCTTACACCAAGGAAAAGCTAGCTCAACCATACGTGCAATATATGCTTAGCTAGTAGCCGATAATTAAACTATTTGCTGATAGATTTTGATCACATATCTAACTAATATTACCTCCATCCCGACTGATATGATGGATCCAAAATCATGACACGTCACTAGCCAATGTTATTCAATGTCATCCAATATTAGCCAACACTATTCAATGTTATCCAATATTAGCCAATGTTATTCAATATTATTCAATATTATCCAATACCAACGAGAACAGTATTCGATAGCATCGATGATGTAAGGTAACATCTCATGACTGAAGATCCATTGACAATACCAATCCGTATACAATCGTGCCAAGAATCATAGTAGACATCCAATAGAACTAACTAGAATTGAAATACAATAATCACCAAGTAAATGAAAGAACTATCAGAGAATGTACTCGCCTGATACCCTGAATGACTGATATGAATATATATCTGAACTGATGTCACATAGTCCTAATTAGAGCAACACATGTTATAAAGAGTTCAATTTGAAATGATAGAAATTTTTAATACAATCTACATGTTTCTAAGTCAATCTAGGTCAAAGTCAACTCTTTGTCAACTTTAAGTCAACTCTGGTCCACCTTGGGTCAAACTATGAGTCAAGGTTAAGCTTATAGGGTTTTGGTCAAACTTAGATTAGTGGTCAGCATCTATGATACTTAGGATATATTAATATATATACATACCACATATATCCTTACCTATATAGTACCACCCTAACACATACATATAGATATCATATGTCAAGTATATACATATCCTCACTATGAACTATAACCTATATCTATATACTCTCATAATATATATAGATACTATATAACCCAAAAATATATATACATATCTATATAACCCTTCCACAATCTAACATCACCTACTCAAACTCAAACACTTAGACACTAACCCACTAACACTAGGATACCATATCAATCTTGGTCATATTGGCATCCCAATACTAATACCTTGGTTGGAATCCAATACATTAACTTGGGTAAACCTATACCTTACCTTGATATCTTGATACCTTACCTTGGTACCTTGATACCATACCTTGGCCATAAGGTAAACTAATTATTTACCTAGAAGGTAAAGGTAATTCATATTTACCATAAGATACTAACTTGGTATCATGAGATATCAAGATACCCCTCAAATATCTAAATTACTATCTAATGTACTAACATAACATCTTAACTAATATCTAACAATATAACCTATAGAGACTAACTTGCTAACATACCAATATCTCGAACTAATATAACCTACTAACATATCAATATCTAATATACTAGATATCTAACATCAAACTATCTAACAACATATCAAATATCTAACAAAATACTAACATCTACTATCTAACTAACACTCATACTAACAAATATTACCTAACAATAATATATATATATATATATATATATATATATATATATATATATATATATATATATATATATATATATATATATATATATATGTACTATATCATACATATACTCGACAACCTATGATACCTACATTCACTTAATATCCATACTACATAGGCTCATAGGTTACACAAAATGCCTATGTCGTATAGTCACTCTTCTACTTAAAACCAATACTATACCAATTGGACCTTCACTAAATTCTAGGATTAAGGTATGTCGTAGCCCTTGGTATTAGCTTTTCGAAACTTCAAACAGATCGTATTTTCGTGTTCGAAAGCACCTGGAATCTAAAAAAATCAAAACGCATTCTACTTTCGTATAGCTGACACTCAAACAGTTCTACAGAAAGTTCTAGAATGCATTTGACCTATTAATAAATATATTTGAAAAGCTAACTTCGATACGGTTCTTTTAAAAAAAAGAGAGAGATTAATCGGAGTTCTAAGCTAAAAGTTATGACATTTCTAAGTTGCTTTGGCTACTAAAAACGTGGATGAATATTATGACGTATTTGGGTTGTTTGGATAAAAGAAACACATCTCACTCTCCACACCACTCAAGACACACATCAAACCACACTCCCCTCTCCTCTAACACAAGCACACCACTAACAACATATCCACACACATCTAAATATATGAAATATATCTAACATACCTATTATATATATATACAAAATAGCCCATTATATAAAGAGACACTAAAATGACAAGTTGAGGCTAAAAATATGACATGTAAACTAAACCACTTAGATCTAACCATTGGTATCCAAATGAAACTCATTCTAACCATCCTAACTAACATCAATCCATCCTTCAACATGTCTAAAACTGAAATTAAAATACAATTAAACCTATTACACATTAAACCAAACACATGAGATGTCCTGATTTGAGATCTAATAAGTAGGACACAAGACACAATTCTAACTTGCTTTAGAGAGCTCTAAATGGCCTCAAACTTGAATCTGAAGGGGTACATGCATGGGCGTGGATACTATGGATTCAAAACTAACTAATATGCATAGAAAAACAATTTAAAGGGTTGGTTTTACCTATTGAGAGTGGAATCCCAATGATACTCTCAAGGACACGGCTCTGATACGAAGATCCTTCCAAAATGGACACTCCTCCTTGCACTTTGCTCCAAATCTTTGCTAGCACCCTCTCTTGGTAGTATGAGAAGGTTGAATGGAAGTTTTGATGAAGGAAAGTAAGGATTTGGAGATCAAATCAAAGAGGGAAGCTCTCGAATTTGGGGAAAAACACTTTGTGAAGGAAAAGAGGCAAGATGGAATAAAATGAAAGGAAGGGAGGCTAACCTACTTATAGTGGCTGCCATCATTGCCCTATTTGGGCCTTGTGAGATAGCCCAATAAGGCCTCTACTAATCCCCCTTGGTTAATTTTATGTTAGGTTCAAGTTTGGGATCAAAAGGGTTAAGTTTAAGCCTCTAACTTAACAAATCTAACAAGTAGGATTAGTCTAAACTTACTAGCTTAATTAGTGGAGTTTGTGGGCCATGATTTACTAATCTTGGGGTTCCGTCTAGAGTCTAAGCTATACGGGTCACTAACACAAGTCGGAACGAGATGAAAATCGAACCCGACTTAACAAATCCCATAAAATCAATATTAAATATAAGAATTTCCAAAATATTAAAATATGAAAAATGACCAAAATCATAATACATCAATTTAAATTTCTTTAAATTAATTAAAATTCACCATAAATTATTATTATTAATATTAAATGATAAATTTTTATAAAGGTTCAAAATTATCCTTATTTTAGAAAAAGTGGTGGTTACATATCTATCCTCCTTAGAAAAAATTCGTCCTCGAAATTAAGATGGCCATACTCCTTCTAGATTAAACCCCCAACAATCAAGGTCAAGATAAATATATCTAATAACATGCAAATTGTGGTCCTACTGGTCAGGATTTTACAGTCTCGAACAGGGTCACTATACTATCTATCACAGTACAAAATATACTGGTAGGTACTAATGAAATCACACATCAAGATGGAAACGAAGAACAGGAAAGACAGACCTGTTAACCCGTCACCTGCAGCGTCGGTCTCCTCGACCGTCAGCGCAAAATCCCTGCCCCTCTGGTGCTAGGCATGGTTCTGCACCTTTTAGTGGTGGCCCATGCAGGTCGAGACTAAAGTGTAGTGGTATTCGAACTAGAGTACCACTACAGCCTGCAGTAGGATTAGGATATATTTTGAAGGTACTCAATCACAGATAGGAACCCTTGAGAGATTTCCGGGACGACCCTGGAGAATCTTATTTAACTTCGATTTGAAAACTCTATTTTTCCCTTGATTTAATTTATTTTACTTTTGTTGTTAAATTTGATTTTTACGGATTATTGTTGAATTTGAGTTTGTATTTATTTTGATGGAAGATTTTCGAATTTTGAATTTTGATGATAGTGTTGCATTCGAGTTTGTATTTTGATGGATTGTGTTCACTTTTGAATTTTGATGTTCGTTAATAAATTTTGATTTGATTTTTGAGTATTCATTGTTGATTTAATTTGATTTTTGGCAAGATGAAATTATATGGGCTAGGTCATCTATGTTATGGAATCTAGTCTTCTATAGTCACATTAGCCAGCATGGTGAGGACATATAGTCTGACTCTGGATGTATTTCTCGGGTGTGGAAATTTAAGGTTTTCGCAGCCAAGCATGCGGCACCGCAAAAATGTTAAATACCATAATTCTAGAGATATGTGCATATGTCAAGGGCTCTGTGATTATCGTAGCCTTGCTTACTAGTATGACGAGGATTTAGAGTACCATGATTTTGGATAGACGCATATAATTATCGGATTGCACCTTAAAATATTTTGAACATGTTTTCTCTACCTTTTTTTCTCAGTCATTCAAAAAAAAAGAAAAAAGAATTATTGTTTGTTGTTTTGCCTAGTTTCTTGTCATTTAACTTAAGAGTATGTTTAGTTGTTTTCATAAACCTTTGTGTAGCTTCTTGCTAGGAGTTTTTCATAATACCATGAATCGATGATTTTGCTAGACTTTATCTTGAATTTGATATTTAGCTCTGGATTTCAAAATCGTTCCTTCTTTAAACAGATAAGCAAAAATAGATTTCATTGTTATTCCTTCTTGCTATTATTCTTGTATTAAATAATAATGATAATAAAACTGTCTTGATTTCGTCAATCACCTCACCTGCTTGCAATCTTGGTAGGAATCTAAATGTTAGTCTTAATGTAAAAATTAATTTTTATTGGGACATGAGAATATATGAGTATATATATATATATAGCAGACACTTTGCCTAACACGTATGCATGCTACACTTGATTTTTCCACATATCTAGATACATATTGATATGTTGTTGATGTCCAAATTTTCATAACCAATATTTCTGGTTCTCTGCTTTTCCATGTTTAAGTTCGTAATTTTTAAATATAAATTTCATGTTATTATTTAGATTTACGTCACTGCACATGTAAGTTATACGTAGGGTTTCAATTCAAAAGAATTTTGGTTGAAAATTTGTGTTTAAATTTGTCAATTTAAGACTGTGTACATATTAACCCTTAATACTGAATTCCAAATGTTTAGTTTAAATTGCTATTTTATTTCTTAAGTGTAATATTTAGAGCTGTGTACATTGTTGTTTGTAGGGATATAAAATTAAGTTTCATATTCTTACATGTTAGTTTGTGATAAACATTGAGTTGGGTTTTAATGTTCAAATTTCTCTAATATCCTAAAAACTGTATACATTTTAACATTTTCACATTGATTTTCATGTTTAGTTAAATTTTAGATTTAACATGTAATATTGAACTGAATGCGTAGGTAACTGTATTAGTAGTATGTTAGGGTTTCATTTCTATCATGATAGGATGTATTGGGAGCATTGAGATAGTTGTGATGTTCAAACTCCTAAATTTTGAATTTGTATTATGTTAATATTACACTTGTTAAAATGTTAGCTCATTTCAGATTTGTATGTAAATGCTGAACTAAAACCTAGATTTAACCTTTCAATACTAAGCTATAACCCTGTACAAGGACACACACACACTCTAACTTAGTATACCATGTCATGTAACCAAATCTTCCTCTCTATGTTATGATTATACCTAGATAGATATATGTAGAGTTTATACGTACATGTTATAATTTGTATAGATACATAACTAAATCTCTACCTCTTTATATAGATATAATGGTTAACCATGCATGTTATGATTAAATAAGTTGCGTATTGTAGATTGTTTAACCCATATGCCATGATTAGTATAACTTGCTAGTTATTGTTTGAAACCCAAATCCCCATATACACTTTCATGTATATTCACGTACACACACGTCTACTATCTAACCATATAAATCTGTTCACATACTCCCATACACATAATGTTAGCTTTTCCCTTCTAGTGCCCTCTATATTATATATTGTGATTGGATTTCAATGCAAGTAACTTTCAATTCTTTAACTTGTGATTTTGATTTTTTGGGATGGTACTTTTTCAGATAATTGGTAGTTACCTTTGTTTTATTTTGATAAGTACCAGTTTTCATATAGGATGGTAGACCGCCTTATAGTTTTAATGGTTGTTGTTTCTGTATCTTTCTAATTTAGCACCCTGGATTATTTGTGTGTTTGATACCTATGACCGTTGATTAGCATGACTAGTAAACCTAGATGAGACTTCACTGTCACCGTATGCCATGACCCTGTATGCCGTTCTTTATTTGATGGTATGTTTATTTAAGTTCTAGGACTTTGATTGTGGGGGTTTGACCTAGAGGGAGTAGAGACATTTTAATTTCGAGGACGAAATTTCTATAAGGTGGGTAGGATGTTAGCACCCTGAATTTCGGGCTGTTTTTTTTCATTTTATTTAATTTCCTGTTTGATTGGTTTTGATAAATAAATTATTCTGTTAATTTTTCCTTAAGTGTACCTTCCCGTGCCATTGATATTTGGAGTATCAGGGATGTTCAACTCTGGAAATCCTCTTCACGAGTTTTGGAGTGGACACGATTACCTTCATGACGGTATATGGTGTCCCACCCAAACTTGTTCCCTTGTGCCCCTTTTTCTTCGCTGAACTTCGGGTCGAATTAGACCGTTCGATCAGTAATTGATTTTTCCACTTTTTTCCTTGATCATTTTCAGCGCGTTACCATGACATTTAAATTGGGAGCGCCAGACCAGTCATTTCCTTGAAACCAACTCCTCATTGATGATCTACTCGAGACGCTCGTCACCCATGACCTTCGTTTCCCACTCATTCATGTCATTTTGGGCTCCATTTGATTCGCACAACTTTCCCGACGCGTGACCCGATTTTATTTCACGCCACGGCGTCACATTCATTTTCCAACTTGATTTGTGGGTCCCCTGTCGACCAAAATTTGTCCGCCCCAACTATGGACATGGCCCACTTTGAGCCTATTATCCGTCCGCCACTTGTGTCCCATTTATTGGAATCCCTATGTGCTACTTATTTACCCATGATCATCGATTCCTAATTTTAATTCTATTTTCGCACAATGTCCAGTTTTGACCCAATCCGGCTCCACCGAGTCCAGTCCAGCTCCAGGATTTTCTCCATCATGACACTCTAATATTTTGTTGCCCAAAAATATCAGATATTCATTTACCCATTTTTTTTTTCTATATTTAATAGAATTTTTGTTGAATTAAACTCCCTTTGGAATAACCATTTTTTCCCATTTAATTCCTAGCCCTGGATTTTTCCCTTAATTAATCATCACCATCCATTTCCTCCACTCCACACTCTCACAGCACCCCTCCCCTAGCCGGCCCTAAATTCTAGGTGGGATAACTTCTCACTCATTTTTCTCTCTCCCCATTTAATGTTATCATCTCCATCTCTCCTTTCTATTATAACTCACTCACAATACAACCTACAGCAGCCCCATGCAAACTCATCTTCCCCGACCTCTCCTCCTCCTCACCCTCACGTCGGCCACCTCCTTGGTCGCCGTCGGCCATAGCCCACCTCGGCCTACTCCTTCCTCCATTCTCCTCCTCCCACCATCTCCACCATCTCTTCTCTCCTCCTCCAACAACCTAAACCGCCACCACTTTCAACACCAAACCGCCGCCCCCACCTTCGTTCGACGACCACCACCACCCTCGTGGCCGTCGACCTCGCCATCGTGGCCCCGCGCGCTGCCCCACGTGCCGCCGCGCGACTGACCGCTGCGTACAGCAGCTCCGGCAGCAGCGCGCACAGCAGCGTGCTTGCGCGCGCGCGCGAACGGTGCTGCCGCGCCGCCGCCGGCCGCCCACCGGCGTGGCCGACCCCTCCGTGGGTGCCCCCCCTGGGCGCACCCTAGGCTGCCTTCCCCTGGCGGCCAACGTCCTCCGGGACGCGCCGTCGAGGCAATTTCTGCGTTTTGAACGAGATCCCGTCAGCGCGCGCGAGTTTGGAACTCAGATTTGGCGCTCCGTCGCAGCGACTTCACGTGCGTTTTTCCGGAGATCCGACCATTGGATCGTCGATTTCTTCGCTCCGTCGCAATCTCGGTATATCCACCTTCATCCCTGTTAATTTTTGTCCGTTAATTTTATCGTTTGATACATGAAAACCGGCCACCAAGTTGACCGTTTAAATTGTATTAAATTTGGACAGTTTTGCGGGGCCAACTTCGTCAGCTTGTATCTCCTCCACCGCAGCTCCGTTTGGCGTGCTACCAGTTCCGGTGTGAAGCTGGTATAACCCTCTTGCTACCCCTTCAGTTTCGTTTCATTGTGAGCTTGTTTGATTGGTTGAATTCGACGCCAAAGTTGGCCGTCCGAATTCGTAATTTCCAACTTGTAAAATTCTATTTTTGAACACGGGACTCCAGATTTCATTTCTGACACCACCATTAGACTTGTGGCATCGTTTTGGCATGTTTTCATATAAAATTTGTTAGATTTGGAGAACGTGGGCCCGGGCACGTTTTTCGGTGCAAAGCGGGTCCAACTTTCTGGGTCAACGGGACTTTTTGACGCCGGCTCATCGGAATCCAATTTCGGAGATACCGTTGAGTTCGTATCGTCATTCTGGACTCGTTGACATATAATTTGCTAGGTTTTGGTGGACATTGGGTCTGGCACGCATTTCGGTGCAAGTCGGATACCAGTATCCGGGTAAACGGGTCATTTTGAGATCGGCTCATCGGAATCCAATTTCGGAGATACCGTTGAGTTCGTATCATCATTCTAGACTCGTTGACAGGTAATTTGCTTAGTTTTGAGAACTTTGGCTACGGCACGCATTTCCGTGCAAATCGGAATTCCAAGTTCTGGTCAACGGGCCAAAATGAGATTGGGACAACGGAATCCAATTCTGGAGATACCGTTGGATTCGTATCGACATTCTGGTTGCGTGGACATATAATTTGTTATATTTTATAGACTTATTTTCTTGCACGTTTTTCGGTGCAAAACGGCTCCGACACGGACACCGTTTTGACCCGAAATTACCTTTTTGCCCTTGTGTCCAAATTGGACCGTCGGATAGGCTATCCTAGCTAATTTGACCATTTTGGACACGTTGGCGATGTTCATTTCATCGTCCGACAATGTTTGTTGATAATTTCTCTAAGTTTAACCTTTTTATAATTAATTAATAATTAATTCATATAATGTTCGTATTTCGGGATTAGTATAACGAAACTGAGATCAGCCAATTCCAGTGATCTCACATCGCTGAAATTGGCATGTTGGACACGTGGATAACTATAATAAGATTATCAACCTTACCGATAATCTTCTTATCTCGATTTGCGTGTCGTAAGTTTCGACGTACAAATAACGAAGTACACTTTATATTAGACTAGAATTGACCCTGTTTGACCAGAGTTGACCAGTTGACCCAAAGTCAACTGTAAGTCAACACTTGACCTAGTTTGACTAGATTATTGACCGGAGTCGACCTAGAGATGTTTTGACTTAGAAGAACCTAGAATAATATAGATGGCTAGTATAGTTTTATTTGTTTCAACTTGAACACCTTGTAACCTGTGTTGCTTTAAATAGGACTCTGTGGCTTCAGTGGGACCTCTCCTATACATATCAGCTGTTCAGGTTATCGAGGCGAGTACATTCTCTGATCATTTTATATCCTGCTTAGAATTATTACCTGCAGTAGATTACTTTACTTGTACTGTCACGTTGGTCACACGGATTGGTACTATATGGATCTCTACATGCGATGTTATCCCCCTCGGAAGCATCGGGTACATTGTGTCATGTGCGTTTCACTTTCATCATGTACTCCTGTGCTTCTATTTTACATGTGCACTCCTGTGAATCTTGTACTCTCATGTTCACGGAGCCCCATGTATACTATCATGTGCACCCTATATGGGCCCCCATGTGATATCCTGTGCAATAACATAACCTGTTTAGATCCTTGTGTATTGATTGGGGATACGGGGGAGTGCTAGTAGTCGTGTGAACAATTTCTTTGTAGTGTAGATTCCTGTGCACCTCGACATCCTGTGCAAATCTGTCCTGTTCACATGTGCTATCTCGTACTCTGACTCACTAGCCACTGTTAGTTCTCTATGTATAGTAGATATTTACATTACAGTTCTCTTCCTGTTTACATACAGCATTTCTTCAGTACCTGTATCTTACTTTACTGTATGTTATATGTTTTCTAACCTGCTATGATCTGTTGAGATGTACTGTGCTCGCTCCAGTCCTGACTGGACCTGTTGATAAATTTTACAGATAGTCTGGAGGTGCCTGCTAGCCTAGAGGAGACACATTAGAGGTTGTTTAGGTAGTTATTTCATTTTGTCTGGAGTTGCATTTACTTTGTGGATTACTGTATCTTTATTTGAGTTTTGAGATATATTTTTGGGTTCATGTATCTTAGACACTTAGACTTCTATCTCCTGTATTTATTTTGGATTTCATGTTTTATCTATTCTTATCATGCTCTACCTTAGATGTGATTGAGTTGTATCTGCTATGTCACCTCCATTCGGGGAGTATAAACTGTTTAGTCTTATACTGTTAGATGCATTGAGACCTAGGACAGCGTTCTACCGCCGACACTGCGGCGTAGGCTGGGCGTTGTTACGTTCTCGTGCCCTAACTCTAGGGTGCGGGTCGTGACAGCACCACAGGTGGCCTAGCTCCCTCTATCTACTTCATGATACTCAAGTAATATCCATACTGATATTCCACTCCATTATACTAGGGCACCATCTATATGGTATCTATTCTGCAATCTGATAATCATATTCGTATATCCAGAACCATGTTACCAGAATCCTCGTCACACTAGTAAGTATGGCTACGATAATCCATAGAGTCCACAACTAAGGTACATACCTCTAGAATCATGTTATTTAAAATTTTTGCATTGCCGCTAGCTTGGCTACGAAAACTTTAAATTCCCACATCCGAGAAATACATTCAAAAATCAGACTCTATACCTTCGCCTTGCCAGCTAGTATAACTGACTCCAGATTCCATAACTGAGGCAACCTATCCCATAAAATTTATCTTGGTAGAAAATTAAGTCAACAATGAACACCAAGAATCAAATTCAACAACGAACAAGAAAAGGTAGACAAAAATTGTCGGAATCGAATTTCGAGATAGTTCATAATGAGATCCTCAAGGGTTATCTCAGGAATCTTCTCAAGTAGTCCTAACTGTGATTGAGTAACTCTCTATACTGCATATCCGATATCCTAGCAGCAGGCTCGTAGCAGCACTCTAAGTCGAGCACCACTACGAAATCGTACTAGTTGCGACTCTGACCTGCATGGGCCGCCATAAAACGTGTCACGACCCGTACCCTATTTAGGAGCACGAAAATGTGGGTACGTCCAGCCTACGCCGCAGTATTGATGGTAGAATGCTATGTAGGTCATCTATAACATCTAACATCTAACAACAAGATATATAAACATGTCATCTTCGCATGGAGGTATAATATAACATCTCTACTATATAATCTCAATCACAAGTCTAAGGAAGATAGAGCACGATATAGAATCTGATAAATAAAAGAAAATGGATATAAAAAGAGTTATCACACCACACAAAATATATGTCCAGCACAAATAAATATAAGTCCTGAATATAAATAAGTCTCAACTAACAATTGGAATAATCTGATACAAACTGAAAGCTATAAAGTACTAAGCTATAACTAAGCACACTCTACTGGGGTAGGTCCTCCTCTGGCTACTATGTACCACCCTCATAAGCCTCATAGAAGGTAGGACAGTCATCTATATCATCTATAATATTTTCAACAGTATATAGTCAGGATTAGAACGATCACATCTCATCTAGAAAATTAAGTAAATGATAAGGACTATAAAGTAGTTATAGACAGTTATATTAATGAAATAGTAAGACAGACAAAAACCTATGAGAACAAGTAATGGAAGAAAACTATCATATCAAAATAGAACAATATAAAGGTGAACTAAAAAATGTAAAACTGTAATAAACAATGTATTTTGGAATACCAGTTGGATATATGATCGGCCTAGGATATTCAATGCTTACACTAAGGAAAAGCTAGCTCAACCATACGTGTAATGTATGCTTAGCTAGTAGCCGATAATTATACTATTTGCCGATAGTTCTTGATCACATATCTAACTAATATTACCTCCGCCCCGACTGATACGATGGATCCAAAATAATGACACGTCACTAGCCAATGTTATTCAATGTTATCCAATATTAGCCAATGTTATTCAATGTTATCCAATATTAGCCAATGTTATTCAATGTTATTCAATGTTATCCAATGTTATCCAATAACAATGAGAACAGTATTCAATAGCATCGATGATGTAAGGTAACATCTCATGACTGAAGATCCAATGACAATACCAATCCATGCACAATCGTGTCAAGAATTATAGTAGACATCTAATAGAACTAACTAGAACTGAAATACAGTAATTACCAAGTAAATGAAAGAACTATCAGAGAATATACTCGCCTGATGTCCTGAATGACTGATATGAATAGATATCTGAACTGATATCACAGAGTCCTAATTAGAGCAACACATGTTATAAAGAGTTCAATTTGAAATGATAGAAATTTACAATGCAATCTACATATTTCTAAGTCAATCTCAGTCAAAGTCAACTCTTGGTCAACTTTAGGTCAACTCTGGTCTACCTTGGGTCAAACTAGGAGTCAAGATTAAGCTTATAGAGTTTTGGTCAAACTTAGATTAGTGGTCAACATCTATGATACTTAGGATATATTAATATATATAGATACCATATATATACTTACCCATATAGTACCATCCTAACACATACATATAGATATCATATATTAAGTATACACATATCTCACTATGAACCATAACCTATATCTATATACTCTCATAATATATATATAGATACTATATAACCAAAAAATATATATATCTATCTATATAATCCTTCCATAATCTAACATCACCTACTCAAACTCAAACACTTAGACACTAACCCACTAACACTAGAATAACATATCAACCTTGGTCATATTGTCATCCCAATAACAATACCTTGGTTGGAATCCAATACCTTAACTTGGGTAAACCTATACCATATCTTGATAATTTGATACCTTACCTTGGTACCTTGATACCATACCTTTGTCATAAGGTAAACTAATTATTTACCTTGAAAGTAAAGGTAATTCATATTTACCTTAAGATACTAACTTGGTATCATGAGATACTAAGATATCCCTCAAATATCTAATTAGCTAACTATCTAATGTACTAACATAACAACTTAACTAATATCTAACATATAACCTATATAGACCAACTTGCTAATATACCAATATCTAGAACTAACATAACCTACTAACATATCAATATCTAACATACTAGATATCTAACATCAAACTATCTAACAACATATCAAATATCTAATAAAATACTAACCTCTACTATCTAACTAACACTCATACTAAAAAATATTACCTAACAATAATATATATATGTACTATATCATACATATACTCGACAACCTATGATACCTACATTCACTTAATATCCATACCACATAGGCTCATAGGTTACAAAAAATGCCTATGTCGTATAGTCACTCTTCTACTTAAAATCAATACTGTACCAATCAGGCCTTCACTAAATTCTAGGATTATAGTATGTCATAGCCTTTCGTATTAGCTTTTCGAAACTTCAAACGGATCACATTTTCGTGTCCGGAAGCTCTCAAAATCGTAAAAAACCGAAACGCGTTCGTCTTTCGTATAGCTGACACTCAAACAGTTCTACAGAAAGTTCTAGAATGCATTTGACCTATTAATATATACATTTGGAAAGCTAACTTCGATACGGTTCTTTTAAAAAATAGGAGATTATTCGGAGTTCTAAACTAAAAGTTATGACATTTCTAAGTTGTTATGGCTACTAAAAACGTAGATGAATATTATGACTAATTTGGGTTGTTTGGACAAAAGAAACACATCTCACTCTCCACACCACTTAAGACACACAACAAACCACACTCCCCTCTCCTCTAACACAAGCACACCACTAACAACATATCCACACTCATCTAAATATATGAAATATATCTAACATGCCTATTATATATATATATAACAGTCTATTATATAAAGAGACACTAAGACAAGTTAAGGCTAAAAATATGACATGTAGACTAAACCACTTAGATCTAATCATGGGTATCCAAATGAAACTCATTCTAACCATCCTAACTAACATCAATCCATCCTCTAACATGTCTAAAACTGAAATTAAAACACAATTAAACCTATTAGACATTAAACTAAACACATGAGGTGCCCTAATTTGAGATCTAATAAGTAGGACACAAGACACAATTCTAACTTGCTTTGGAGAGCTCCAAATGGCCTCAAACTTGAATCTAAAGGGGTACATGCATGGGGGTGGATCATATGGATTCAAAACTAACTAATATGCATAGAAAAATAATTTAGAGGGTTGGTTTTATCTATTGGGAGTGGAATCCCAACGATACTCTCAAGGACACAGCTCCGATACTAAGATCCTTCCAAAATGGACACTCCTCCTTGCACTTTGATCCAAATCTTTGCTAGCACCCTCCCTTGGTAGTATGAGAAGATTGGATGGAAGTTTTGATTAAGGGATGTAAGGATTTGGAGATCAAATCAAAGAGGGAAGCTCCTAATTTGGGGAAGAACACTTTGTGAAAGAAAAGAGGTAAGATAGAATGAAATGAAAGGAAGAAAGGCTAACCTCCCTATAGTGGCTGCCATCATTGCCTTATTTGGGCCTTGGAGGAAAGCCTAATAAGGTCCCTACTAATCTCCCTTGGTTAATTTTAAGTTAGGTTCAAGTTTGGGATCAAAAGGATTAAGTTTATGCCTCTAACTTAACGAATCTAACAAGTGGAATTAGTCTAAACTTACTAACTTAATTAGTGAGATTTGTGAGCCATGACTAACTAATCTTGGGGTCCCGTCTAGAGTCTAAGCTACCCGGGTCACTAACACAAGTCGTAACGAGATGAAAATCGAACCCGACTTAACAAATCCCATAAAATCAATATTAAAATATAAAAATTCCTAAAATATTAGAATATGAAAAATGACCAAAATCACAATACATCAATTTAAATATCTTTAAATTAATTAAAAGTCACCATAAATCATTATTATTAATATTAAATGATAAATTTTTACAAAAGTTTAAAATTATCCTCATTTTAAAAAGTAGTGGTTACAATAACACATGAACATGAACTGTCATTGCAAATCACATACTAGAAATAAATTGACAATATTGCTCATATTTAGTGCTGCTGAAATAAATAAGACATTTGAATAATGAAATGCTTATGTGAATGATACATGAAAAATGAGCTGGCAATGCTACTACACAATAAAATGAATGGTGAATGTCCCTATAAGAAATGAAATATTGTTTATTTTTTATTGAAAAGAATGATGTGAGAAATGTTATGATGTGAGGAAATAAGAATGTGAAATAATGAGGCTTGGGATCGTTAAGATCACCAAGTGTGGAAATGATGTGAATAATAGAAATGATTAGTCGTTGAACATAGCTTGGATGAATTGAGATGATGAACTGTTGGCTTGTTTACTTTCAGTTAATTTACCATGCCTTTATGCTTATCTAATCGTATATGTATTCGCATGGTCATGGATGTACTTGTGTACAAGTTTGGGTGAGTTTCTCCGGACAATACCTGGGGCACTGGGACCGATCCGATCTAGGGAAAACGTTGACGTACTTTGGTGGCACGGGGTATTTGTGGGACATTGAATGAGGCTTGCTACCTGCAATGGAATGGTGCATCGCAATTACCTTTGAAGTCCTATATGGCATGTGGGTATTGTGAGACATTCAGTGAGGCCAACAACCTACTTTGAATGGTGCATCGTAATACTTTGGGATGTCCTTTATGATACAGTTTCATTAACGACCACTAGTAGAATGCATGCTAATGAATGTCTTATGCAGATAGAGTAAGTTATTAATTATATACATGTAAGGATGTCGACTATTGGTAAAATCACTTGAAGGTGACAAATATGACAAATATGATATTGTTTCTAACAATATCTTGTGCAGGTAGAGTAAGTATATCATATATTATGTATTTTTATGCAGGTGTGAGGAAGTCGGCTATTGATAAGAAATCACTAAAAAGTGATATGTTTATTATACATGTTAGTTTAACTTGACTGCTTAACATGCTAATCAAAATGATGCTGCAATGATGCCTTTCCATGAATATTGCTATAACATGCTTATGCTTCATTATGACACTGTACATGAACTGTAAATGATATTACGCCCAAATAGAAATATCAATCTTCATAAATGTTTACCCACATGACTACTTAGTGTTAGTTTAGGTGAGTGGGTGATTCTTCTAGCTAGTACAAGGCAATATACTGACCCACGTTCCTTTTCAGGTGCTCGTGCTTGAAAAGTTTAGTACACTAAGATTGGCATCAGGATCCCGAGGCATCGAAAAGGTTTATTTGGCATGCAAAACTCTCCTTGTAAACGATGATGTCTTCTATTTATAAATGCATAATGTATGGAATGTTGTATATCTGTTGTACCCATAAGTTGTAAGCCAACTCGGCATATCCAGTTGTAAGTCAATGTGTCAAGTATAAATTTAAGCCTATATGGCATGTGTTTTAGTTGGCTATTAAGTGACATGTGTTTCAGTTGGCTATTAAGTGTAATATGAGTTGTGTTGTAAGCTTTGTATTCGGTTATAAGCCTTGTACCTTATTTCAATTGTCAATAAAAAGAACATATTTCTATATGTCTTATTGTGACTTTAAGTTATCTGCTCATTTTCGCTACTATAAATCAATAAGGTGTTCTGTTCAATAAGAGATATATGTCATCTTTAATTTGTCTTCTTGTACTACTGAGATGTGTTCCTAATTTGAAGATTATTAATTATGTACCATCTTTGTCTTGTCCAAGTACAATTTAGACTTGTACGACATCACGTCCAAGCGTGAACGATCGGTTCCCATAGATAAATATAAGGACGAATGACTCTGCAGAATCGAGGCATGACAAGTTGGTCCCAGAGCACGACTTTACGTCTTTGGACTCTTATTTGATTCGTTTCAAATCAAAGTTGCATCTGCTATTAACCAAAGTTGCTTTTGCGATTACTCAACGTTGCTTCCGCGATTAAATCAAAGGTTGCTTTTACGATTATCCTAATATTGCTTCTACGATCATTCATAGTTGTCTCATGTGTAAAAAGTTCTTTGACCCTCCTGGTTGCTCACTGGATGTACCATACAATAAGTCTAAATACATTGTGATGCTTAGAATTGTGTTATCGGTTTGGACACTAATGACCCAATAATGATTCGATGTCATAGTATGCTATATTATGATTAATATTTAGAATGTGGGAATAGAGAAAAGTTGCTACGTGCGTTGTAGTCTGTTTGAGAATTTCACTATGATCGAGAAAGAATTATGAATGAGACAATTGATGATTGAGCTCAACCGAATTGATGAGTTGACTCAAATGTGGTGGCCTTGTGATTTTACGACCCTGAGAATGTTGGTTTTATATTGTGATCAGTCTAGATCATGGTTGTTTGAAATAGATGTGGGTTTAATATTATTTGAGAATAGCTTCATTTCTGAGTGGTATACGCCTCTACCACTAGTGAGATGTATTTTGAGCCTTCCATAGGATAGTAATTAGTCTATCTGTGGACATTAGGTAGTGCTGAGACTTAGCTGGAAGTCATACTTTGTTGCTAGATGACTGGAATGCCCCTTAATAATTGAATTTGGTTGATCAATACTGGTCCTTTGACAGTGATGTTATGTTGGGTAGTAAAATTATTAGAAATCGTAACTGGATACCTTGGTTGAAAATTGTGCAGTCAGACGATGACTTAGACTAGCCGAATAAAATATATTATAGGTAAATGGAATTGATAAGAGAATTTTGTGGCTTAGAACAATGAACGATGATTGTGACTAGTTGTTTGAAAATTATGTGTGCCTATTACAATTTGGCTGTTAACTTAAAAGTTCTTCAAAAATATTATTGATGACTCGGATAAATGTGGGAAATATATGCTTGACCCTAAGGTCTGATAGATGTTAACCCATCTTGAACACCAAAGGATAGATTAAAAAATGTGAGGAATCATGCTTGATTAGATGGATATGTATTATATATGTGCATGTATGCTCGAGGATTTAAATTATATCACAAAAGTAACAAGTAATGACTATGAATACTTGTGTTGCGTAGAGAATGGTTAATTGGAGTATGAAATTATCGGATTTGATTGGATTACTTGACCCTTGCACTATGTAATTTTATGAATGTTTGTATGAGATTTTGATTACTGGAAAGTGAACGGGATTGAGGCTCACAAAATGTGTTGGATAATGTCGGTAGATTATGCGACGGTATGGATGGTATAGATTGCTGGATTATGACTTAGCGAATAATTTTTGTCATACAGACCAAAATAATATGATTGTTGATGACGACAGATCTATAAAACGGTTATATGATCATTGAATGGTAAAACATGGACAATTGCTCAATTTGAGATATTGAATATGAAATGCTTTATTAGATAAAGATGATGCGAAGTAAAGAAATTAACGTCTAATATGATTCGATGATCTTGTTGAGACTCTAACGGAATGAATATGGGTACCAAAAAAGTAAAGAACCGATTGATAGAATTAAGAGAAATATAATGATGGAATTGATGACCCTTGAATAATGAATCTGCTATATGGATCCATGTGGATACGAAGGGATGGAATTAAAATTAGATTGCTGAAAAATTGTATGTCGGATTCAAATTTAGACCGTAATATTGCTGGATCAATCTTATTTGATTTTTGGACAAGTCTAGAATGAACCTCTGTGGGAGTTAGTTCCTTGAGGGTGACCATGGGTAGATAGACTTGACCCTAGATACCGTTGGCTGCTTATAATTGTCGGCATAGCCGACAATGGTGATTAGTTGTTCAGATTGAGTTTATACCCATAGGTTTGGGTAGAGTTTCTTCGAACTGTCGATTGAGTGTTTAGTCCTAGGAAGAAGAAATTAGTATGGTCTCTAATAGCCGTCCATTCTAAGGGAGTCACCTAAATGATTAGGTTTAGCTGTCGGGTATAGCTAGCCTTAGAGACTTGACCAAATAATAGGGTACCATTGGCACCCATAGGATGGTTCTTTTGGTATGGTACGAGAGATGGTGATGAGTATGACCTAAGAAGTATATGCTGCAATGCGAGCCTAAGAGATGTTTGACAGTTGAGCAGGAAAGTGTCGACCTTAAGCAGGAACTGCAAATATGGAATGAGACTAGAATTGGATGTATTGAAAAGTGGGTTTAGGAATTGAATTGTCGCATAAGATGGAATTTACCGCTCATGACGAAATTGACGGGTCGGTATCTAAAGTTGGTTAGTTGGATTATTATTGAATACTGTGTATTGAGACAAAAAGATAGATCACTGCTTGAATTTGATTGGTGATTTCATAGTTGGAAAATAAAATTTTAAAATAAGACATTGTGGGATGGATGTTGTGTGGATGGAATATTGCTTGGAATTGTGCTCTTGGCTCGAGTAATCGATGATGAGTGACCCTCTGTCACGACCCACACCCATTTTTTTCATTCAGGATACGAGTGCATGCGCAAGCCCGCCTACACCGTAGTATCAGCGGTAGAATGCTGTCAAGACCATGATGCTCAGATCAAATAATAATAACTTTATTATCTCATTCACCAGCTAAACAACTTGACTAAATTTACAAGTTTTATATTTAATCCAAGTATAGTGTGCCACAAAATAAAATAAAACAACTAAACTATCTAACTAATCTTCTAGGTTGACCTCAGCATACCTATGCCTCCTAAATGCTAAGAGAAATCGCGACTAATCTGAAAAATGTTAGTTTTCAGCCAGGAATGGAACGAGTACAAATTATCGAATGCAATTTCAATTAATGTTAACGACTATCAGACAATGGTTAGTCATAAAATACATGACAAGAATATCCAGAAAAGTAACAGAAAACATGAAGAATACCAGGCAAGAAAATATCTGGCAGCATGTAATAGGAGAATATAACTATCTATGTGTTTTAAAGTACTCTTTCGATATATGATCGGTCTGGGAACAGTTACACCACAAGGTCTAAGTTAATTACAAGGTCTACTTTATTTAACAAGGTCTACAAGGTCTACAGTGTAAGAAATAAAACCTGGGCTAAGGTCTGATCACATATCTATTAGTACTTCCCTGTCCCGACACCATGTACAAGACAGAAAACATGACATGAATAAGAAACATGAGGTGCTATCGTGTGACGAGCGTGTCAAGAATTAAGTATGATATAACTGAACAGTGTGATATAGGAATTAAAAATACTGAAAACAAACAATAAATGTATTCATTTAGGGTCCTTAGCTGGTGAAACCGATAATACTATTACGTCCAGAATAGTCCCATTGGCTAGGGTCGATGTTGGGAAGTTCTGTCACTCCCGTTTCCTGTTATACATATTTTCGTTATACGTGTACGAATTTCTGACATTTGTCAGGTGGATCGTAGTTTGACTTGTCTTGCTTAGCCTAGTCTTGGTTTAATCTTGCCTTGGTTTATTTGGTTTGGTTCAACATGACTTAGCTTGGCTTGGTTTGGTTTGAGATGAGAAGGGGTTGATATATAAGTCAACTTCTCTCTCTATCCTCCATAACTTTCATTTACTTCTCCATCTTCTTCATTTACTCCTCCCACCTACACCCAAGCCCTAGGCAAGTGCAACTTACTTCATGATGGATCTCCCATTTTATTTTTCCATTCTCTTCTCCACTTGATGCTAAGCCTCTTTAGAACTTGGCATTTTTGGTTTTGATGGATGGATTTTTGTAGATCTAAGTTTTAATTTTTTTTTCTTGTTTTTCTTGGTTTTGATCTATTAAAGCTTGGTATTTCCTAAAACCAGTCATCCTAGGCTGTAGGAAATCTCGTTCTATACAGTTTAGACCCTTGGAAGTCCCAATTCAGACTTATTTTAAGCAAGTTATGGCATTTTGAAGTTTTTGGGTTCTATGGGTTCTTCTTTGCTGTTTGGAGAAGAAGAACAGTGCCCGACGCAACCTGACCTAGCGTGCGCTCTTTAGCACGGCGCAACATGATCCAGTGCACGCTCTTTAGCGCGGCGCAACCCAGACCAGGTGCCCTTTGGCCCTGGCGCTACCTGACCTGGCGCATCCCAGTCAGGCGCAACCTGACATGGTGTAACCCGACCTGGCGCATCCCAGTCAGGTGCAACCTGACTTGGCGCTACCTGACCTGGCGTATCCCAGTCAGGCGTAACCTGACCTGGCGTAACCCGATCTGGCGCATTCCAGTCAGGCGCAACCTGACCTGGCGTACCCCAGTCAGGCGCAGCCTGACTTGGCGCTACCTGACCTGGCGCACCCCAGCCTGGCACAACCCAACTTAGGCGCCACGTGTTCCCCTTGGCACCACCTGTCATTTTCTTGGCGCCAGTTAACCAGCGCCACTTGTTGCCATGATACCCCTGGCCCCATGCATGTTCTCATAGTTCTTGATGTATATGCATATGATCTTGCATGTAACTTGTACTTGACCCATCTTGTGATGACCCGTCTCGATAACTGGCTGAGCATAGCGTGACTTGCCAGTATTGATCATGACATTAACACGACTTGCCATGAATACGACATGTATAATCTTGATAGTGGCCCGTCGAGGCACACTCCTGACAAGCAATCTTGACAAGTAACAAGTAACCTGACATGATATAATAATCTTAAATGCTGTTGCGACAGCTACCCTGACTTGCTAAGTAACTCTTATCTTGACACCATGGTTGATTTTCTTGATTGTGCTTGTATAAGCTACCTGTCTTGTCTTGCATCATGTCTAGGACATGGATTCCTGGTTACCACGGTCAGGGATTCATAATGAATCTGACTAGGTTAATGACTAGATTGATCAAGTAGTTCATATAGAGATATTTTTCCAGTTACAGGTGATCCTGTTATCCCGGACACACTAGAGGGTCTTGTAGCCTGCCGACGAGTAGGTCACATTTCCAGCTCACTGTCATGTGGGGCACTTCTTGAAAACATAAGTACTGAAAGTACACTAGTAAGCTTGATAACTCTTGTAACTCTAATAAATCTCCTTGCATGGATAACCTAGATAGTCTGCAGGGCTTGTGACTGCGGGAACATCTCAATTGCATCTTGTTAGTAACTAGGCTTGTGATAACCCTATTTCGTTAAAGTATCAAGCCGTACTCATTGCTTGGCCGTGATTGATGGACGGAGTCTATTCTAGTCTTGCCTCGACAAGGCCAGTACATAGTTACTTTAGCCCGTTACTGTTATGCTTTACTTATTCGATAATTGGTTAGAGACTAAGTTCTGTTCAGGTGAAGGGTTACAACCCCGGTCCTTGTTTGGTTTACGGGTTGTAACTTGGTTACTGGAATAGTCCTTTAGTTATCTTATCGCTTATCACCATATTTTCTCTAACTCATGTCTTTCGTTATCCTTTATATATCATGTGCTAATATGTTGGTTTTAGTTCTTAAGTGAAGTCTCCATTGTGGCACTTGCTCTTTCTGGGGTCTGACCCAGCTGGTTTTGTATGGGCAGATTTCGGAGTGATACCCGATGATCTTCCTGCTTATCAGCCAGATGGTGAACACCAGACGTAATCCTGGCAACGAATGGGTTTCTTATTTTGCTCTCCCACTCTATTGTAAATTATTCTGTTGAGACGAGCAAGTGTTAGCTCGTGTTGAAACTAAATTTCTGTTTGCCTAAGGGCTGTAACATGATTGACAAATCCTAGGGTTGATCATGTATGACTTAACTCTTGCTAGTCTCGTACTTTGTATGACTACCTTCATGATCATCTGAATATGTAATATTTGGGACATCTTATTTTGTATGTCTGATGATCTAACATCTTGTACAGTTTATTTGCTTGCTTGAGATTGAGACACTAGGCTTGTTCTTGACCATAGAGACCGATGGATTGTAGTTTAACCCTCATGCATCTAGACAGCCGTGACCGTATTGCGAGGTGGGTTGCACTTCAATGTACGCAGCTGGTTGTGTTTGTCCTCCGCTCTCCAGTATTCTTGTTCTGAGGCGTGACAAGTTCGAAACTGCATGAAAGATAGGAAGTTGATTAGCCGTGGTCGGAAACAATTTAATCGAAAAGGAAAATTATTTAGGAAAAGCCTATTAGGTGAGCCTGGCCCAAAACTCCATAATATTAATAACTTAATATCTACAAGTCCGAAATCATATGTTATTCCAAAATATTTTAGTTTGAAAGTATCTATCTATAGGTTTAAAGACCCACAACCCCCAAACTATTCTTTTTATCATAATCATTATATGTAACAAAATCCTAAAGCCCGTTAAAACAAGGATATTAATTTAATTAGAAAATATTACAACAAGAGTTTTTAGGTCCAAAGCTATAATGAAAAATAGATAAAATAATATATTCTAGGTATGCAAGCCCTCAACACAAAATAATTTTTGAACTAAGGTAGTTTATATAAAAAAATAACCAAACTAGTTTTCCAAAAATTCCAAGACCAACAACAATTTCAAATAGTATTTAATCTCTATTTAATCCCATATAACCTTGGCCTATTAAAACTAAATATGCAGGGCGCGAGATTTATATATATGTATTTCGACTAAAATCAAAAAGGCCCAAACAAAATTTTATAAAAATACTTGTTTACTAGTTACTAATATTCAATAACCTCAATTCAAATATTCGACCCACTTAACTATACTACAAGTCCAAAGTAGTTTAAATCTAAAACTTTTATTTAAACTAAGTGTTTGCCGTTCCAAACTGTTTAAAGACCCAACCTAAAATATGCAATTAAAATAATGACTACTAACGATATTATATATTCCCAGTAACACACTACACCTATAACAAATATTCTGTATACCAAACAAATTATTAAAGCCAAAACCCACAGGACTGCTGTCTCTTTCTTCAACTGAAAGAGGGCCCCAAATCATTCAGCAAGGAAAACTTATTAAAAGAAGGTATAAAGTGAATCACTCAAAATATAGCTTACTCCCTAGCTCGGTGGTTTACACCCGGCCCCTCGTTATATTCATCCAAATTTCTGCTCTCTTGGAGAGAGTTGGAGAGAGAAAAAGTCAAATTAAAGGGAAAAGCGAGCTCGGCGGCGGAAGGGCTTCACCGTCGTTGGTGGCGTGCGTTCGCCAGTGGAGGCGAGGGAGCCGACCGGTGCTCGCCGGAGAGGCGCCGTGAAAGGGGTGCGAGATCGTCGGAGATCAGAGGCCGGGACAGCTCGTCGAGGTGGCTCCGGATCTCGGTAGATTCGGTCGCTGGATGCATGCCGCGGCGGGGAGGCGATGGCAGCGGTACTGGAGGAGAGGCAAGCTGGCAAGGGATCGGTCGCCGGCATCGGCGAGGGCGTTTCCTAGGAAGGAGAGACTTCGTCGACGGCTGGGAACTGGAGGCTCGTGCTGGTGATGATTTGCGTAGTGGCAGGCCAGAGCACGGGGTTTGGTCAGAGCGTCGACGACAAGGGCGGGGTCGAAGAGGTAAGGCTGTGCTGGTAATGGTGTTGGTGAAGATGGCTTGGTTGTGGGCGTGTCAGTGATGGTGGTGGTAGAGAGAGCGACCGAGGTCGGCGGCGAGAAGGTTCTGTGTTAATGATAGTAATGGTGGTGACAGAGCTCGCGTCGACATGGAGGAGTTCGGGGATGGCGAGGCCAGAGGTTAGGCCATTGTTGATTTTGTTTTTCTTCTATCTCTCGATAGTGTGTCGTGTCCTGATTGTTTGGACACTGGAGAATGATTTTTGTGGATCGTGTCGGATGTTTTCGGACACGGGAAATCTGTATATTTATGGTGTAATTGATGGAATGGATTGGGTGTACAACACGGGTCCGAACATGGCGGACGTGGGCACAAATGTTGTGTATTGTGGCTGGGTGGTGATGACGGATGGCAGGGACGTGGGTTGGTTGGGTGGCCGGGGAATCTCTGGAGGGTGGCAGTAGGTGGTGCTCGGTGGTCCTTGGTAGAGGGTGGTGATCGGGATGATAATGGTGGTCGGAAGGAAATTTTGCTGAGTCGGATGGGCTGGAAGGAAGGAGATAGTGAAGTTGACGGAGAGGGGTTTTGTATTGGTTGTACTGGGCGATTATTTCGGGTGAGGGAAAGGAGAGAGGAGAAAGGGAACAACATATACATAAACTTCCTGTAGGGATAGAATTTGTTTAGGAAGAATTTCTATCAAGATTAGAATTAGAAATTTTCAATAGAGAAGTCTCTGTTTTCCATTTAACCAAATAAGTAGATTTACATCAAAAATTCATTAGTAGATTATAACATTAAATCAATCATTAATCTAATCAAAATTCAAAAGTATATAATAACATTAATTTAAATTCCCATTTAATATCATCAAAATAATATGAATCTTATAGATTAGATTCGAAAATCAAATAATTGAGTATCAATTTGGAATGCCATCCAAATAATATAAAGTATACATTTATAAATCAAACCTTTGTCAAGTAATTAACCACTTTAATAATTTAAAATATTTTCCTCATTATCAAATAAAATAAATCATGTAAATTCAAATTCAAATCAAAGACCCTTCAAATTAAATCTAATCACAATCTATTAGTAATATTCGAAATAATTTAAAACTTATAAGTTCAAATATTTAAATACGTATTAAATAATATTCTACGTTATCAAGCTGATATAAAGTATATTTTTATAAACCAATCTTTATTTTTTTAAAAATAAATGGACCAAGTCCTTGATATTATCTAGCAGTTTGAATCATACGAATTTTAAATCCAAGGCAAATAAGCTATCTTCATAACACTTTAAAGATAATATTCATTGATATCATATAAGTTAAGCCCAGAATCAAAAATTGATTATCATTATAAATTAAAAATAATATTTGTTGTCATCAAAATATTGTAACGTATATTTTACAAATTGAACCCCTTTGTATTATTCAAAAGTATTTATGACCTTTTAAACTATTTTAGAAATCAACTACATCAAAACAAATAAAAATAAAATTTAATAGAATATTTTTATTAAGAGAAATTACTACTTTAATTTAAACTATTTTTTATAATATAATTATCAAAAAATATCTTTCACAAAATCACGACGAAAAATTACCTTTAAACACAATGAAATAAAATAAAATATTGAAAATTCGGGAAAAGGAGTTATACCCTCGGATTGGATCTTTTACAACGATGAATCGCCTCGGTGGAAAATGTTGTTGGATTCGGGGAGTTATTTAAGTCACGCCCAGTCCCAAAATACATAGGACTAGGAACGCAAGCATGCCAGCTAATACGATGTGAAATAACTTTCCAATTTAATGGACTTACCGCAGACGTACTATGCTACAGAATTGTACTAAACCTACACTGTTTCAACTATATCTCAATCCACATATAAGTAAATAAAGCAAGAATGAACGATACATAATATAGTCGATCGTCCTATAATACTCATGTTCGAGCAAACTCGAGAACAAAATAGGTTTACAAAACTAGGTTAATGAGCAGAGTATTTCATAATGAGAAATTTATAAAGCACAAAAAACTGATGAAATAATACTACAAGCAGTACCTGAAGCATGAAGACGCAAACATACCATCAATCAATCTATCTATTAGTGTCCTGCAATAACCTGGAGAGATCAAGAGGTCCTCAGAGGGACGTAACAAGATACATAAGGAACATGCCATAATATGAACTAAATAAATATAAACATGAAATAAATAGCTCAGATCATAACACGGTCCAGTATCCCGCTATCGAACAGTGAACCACCCCTACAACCAGACAATGACAAGGGATGGCACACTAGTCCGCGATAAGACACTATCCCATGCCCTAATATGAACTGAATGAATAACCCAAACTACTACACGGTCTACTATCTCATCGTCGTAACAGTGAATCACATCCACAACCAAACAAGGACAAGGTGTGACCCACTATTCCGTGACAAGACATTATTCCATGATATGGTAAGGGATAAGTACAACATCTCACCGTACTATATAAATGCATGTTGAAGACGACGTTCGGTGTATGGGTAGGTAATAAGGATATAACACCGAATAACAGGCCGGTATCGGATCACGAGCCAATGCTATGAATTATGAGCAACGAGAAAAATAGGCAACTATGAAACTATGAGGCTCATGACTTCATAATCTCCTCCAAAGATTACATAGTCCAAAGGGGCTGTCCCATACGCCTACTAGTAGTCTTTTTCGCCCATAAATGGTACAAGTCATATCCATGACTCGAATAATCCATATCTCAATGCAAGTCACTAAACTAGACACAATCTAATTCTACATGCATCGACACACGAACCGTTCACACCGGTAGCTTGCCAAATGCAGAAGCTCGTGCCAATACAATAAACCCTTACCCACAGTACCGTATAATGTTGTGTGTCATGGAATGGAAGTTACACAACTTTTAGGAAACATTTTCTACACACTAAGTTACACAGACCCTATTATATCGATGTCATCATCGAAATCGCGGACGCACACCACTATAACTACTACCAATAGAAAAGAAGAACTGACATAAATATTTAAACAAAATAAATGATGGCAAGGTATCTTGCCTGGAACTTCGAAAATAGAGAAATCATCGATCCGGCTCCAACTATAGCCGAACAATCGCGAACACCTAAAATATAAATAAACTAAAATAAATGATAACTCAAAGATCTCACACATACTATGTATACACTTACCATATATAGTCTCTACTAAGTCATACTCTACAAACTATTTTCTATCCAAATATAGTCATATAATATTATGTTACATTGGCAAAATAATATTCTATAATTTGAAAATAATTACTTTAAAATTTAAAAAATATACATATAAATATATTTCTGGAAAAATATCTAAAATTAATACAATTATATATACATACATATACTTATCATATATGAATTCGTTCACGTTTACTACTTACCATATACGACTACGTATATTGTAGCATCATCAAAACACATAAAATAATACTTTATAATATAAAAATATTTATTTTAAATTGTCAAATAATAATATAAATGTTTATGGAGAATATATATATATATATATATATATATATATATATATATATATATATATATATATATATATATATATATATAAATTGTCAAATAATAATATAAATGTTTATGGAGAATATATATATATATATATATATATATATATATATATATATATATATATATATATATTTTCCCTTACTCACACCGTTGGATGGTGATTTAAGTCATCTAATCTTAACCATTGATTTACCAACGGTTAAGATTAGATGACTTAAAGCACATCCAACGGTTGTTAACATAGGGATGCTTCGGGATGCAAAATATAAGGGGATGCGGATCCCTCCTCATATATATATATATATATATATATATATATATATATATATATATATATATTATGAAACAAGTAAATGTATATACATGTTCTAACTATTCCACATACACATAACCTTGCTTATTAAATAAAAGTTGTACTTTCATAAACTAAAAATAACAATCATAAATCCTGGAATATTTTGTAAAAATATTTAACCATAATATTTATAGAAAAATATATTTCGACTAAATATAGCAACTTATTGGCTTGCTAGGCCAACCTGGTGATTAAATTGAAACCAAAAATAAATATAAAATAGTATATTTATATTCTAAAATAAATTACTAAATATTAGAAAATAACTATTTTATGGAAAAAAATATCTACTCCAGACATCATGAACACATTAGGAACATTGGATATCAAAGACAATGATGGTTTCAGTCAAAATTCAATTACGGTAAGCTCGTTCGATGAAGATGGTGACGAATAAATATAAAAACAATTGAAATATAAAAAAACTAATTTATGTTGGTTGTAGAGGGTTAAGTTAGGGTCATCACCAAGTAATTTTTTGATGTCGATAGGCGTTCCAAATAGTTGAAAACTACCGCACGAGAAAAAGGGTTCAGTGTGGACACGTTTTCACAAAACGCTTGCCCCAGCAAATGGGATCATTCTGTGCCCTAAAATTTTGTCGGGAGGTAGAGGATACATATAGGAACTCATTAGTTTTAGTTTCATGAAAAACAGATTACAAAAAGATGGAAAAATGTACGCACGAAGAAGACGAACCTGCTGTGATGCACATATTTTATTTAGCCAATTAGGGCTCGGGTTTGTGGCTTCTACTGCTCACAAAAGTTATCATGGCTATGCCAGAGCTTGCTGGGGTCAAAGAGGGTCATCTCAAGGCTGCGAGGGAGCTGGTGAAGGAGGTGAAAGGGTCGGATTTTAGAGTTTTCTGTTCGGTTACACAGAACCGTACGCGTGAGAATTCTTCAGAAGGGGCACTCGATTTTGGAGAGAAAGAAAAGGGAACAGAAAGAAATCTGTTGGTTAATATACAAATTATGAGAGTTTAAAGGGTTGGAATTGATTAGGATTTGGTTTGATAAGATTTGGAGGAGATTTGATATTTAAATTATAAGATACAAATAGATGTGTCCAAAAAGATTTAAATATAATTCCATATTAGTAAAGTTGTTATGGAGTTGTTTTAAAAATAGATTTAATTAATATGGCTGTAGATTAATTTATAAAAATTAGTACAAAATATGTCCAATAGATTAGGAAATCCTAGGATAGGCTCTACGTATCCTACTTGGACGAGTTTTTGGTCGGTTGAATTTTTAGGATCGAAATGTGTCTAATAAGTCTAATATTTGGTCTTGTGTGCCATTTGAAAATAGATAGCACATGAAAACTTAATTGAGTTACATGATTTGCGTATGTGTAGTAGGCTCAAAATAGGTCAAAATCATATATTGGATCGAATGGTGTGGATTAATGTCGAGTCCCGAAATTAAGTTAGAAGATACGACAAATTTTACGGTAGATGATAAAATGGCCTAAATTGACCCGAAAGTTGTGCAATAAAAATAGAGCACAAGAGAACATATTTGAGTGGCACATGATATATTAAAGTGAAGACAAACTTGTTTAGATCAAAACATATGAAGGATGCTTCTAGAGATTGGCGTTTCTTATGCTCCAAAAATCAAAGCTACAAAAAAGTGTATATAATGATAAAAAATAATAGTAGACAAAATCTATTAATAACTATATTAAAGTAAAATAATAAAAATGTCTCTAAAAGTTTGGGGGCTTACAATTTAACAATTGGAAATTTTCTGGGATCAGTCATGATACTCAATGTGAATCAAAATTAAGTAACAACTGGTTGCATTCATAATTTGATTGAATGACAAATGAACGGATTAAAACATTATGATATACGTTGGAGTACTTAAAAAGATATAGAAGGATTGGTACTGAGATTGAAAGAATGAAACTGCATCTTGGTTATTGTGAACTTTTAGTATGGTGGGTTTTAAAGTTAGATCATTGGTTCGAATATTCGAAGTATTGTGCTTAGATGAATAAATTATTTGGATAGGCCCTGATGTTAAGTGTTTATGGCTTGAAAGATAGCGATCGTAGGAAAATGAACGAAATAATAAGTCAATTGAAAGGATGCTGATAGACTGAGAGAATGCCTAGACCAAAATTTGATATTTAATGTGTGCAAGTTGGATTTGGGGAAGAAAATTGTTTATAAAATCGCACTAACACAGATGTTGGATAAAATACATATATTTTGAGGACGCCTAAAATATGTGTATGAATCCAAATGAAATGGTAGGCTGCGACCAAGGTAGAATTACAGGAAGAATTTTGGTGAATGAAAAAGAAGTTATAAATTTTTTGGAAAGGAAAAAAGACGGATTGAATCATTAATACATAAATCTTTGCGGTGGGATCAGAATTTTAAAATATCGAGAGTATTGAAAGGAAGCTAAATGAGTAACTTATTGTGACTAAGTGGATTAGTAGAATGATTTGCCCTGTTAAGTTTCGAGAATAAAATTTTTTCTGAGTGGTATTTATGTAATGGCCCGCTCCGTACGGAGGCATTTTGTTGGCTTATTAGACTCAATCAGAATGTTGGACCGTAACTTGTGTTGGAAATCAAAATAATTAAAAATGATGCAGTATCTCTAAGTTGGTAGATGGGATGAGTTATGGAACATGGCTCGCTAGTATAGCTATGTCAAGTTGGGAATATCATTCTTCGTGGCAAATCATCTCTAAAGGACCCGTTGAGCATATATGTGATTGAAGCAGGAAGACCTTTGTACAAGTGAGTAGAACTGTCCATTCTCATCTACTCCTTCATGCTTAATAAAATGGATTATTGTTTTGCTATGTTATGTCCCTAAATGTTTCATGTTTTAGTTGCTGAAATAATAGAGATGCATATGTCGAATACTATTGAGATGAATGATACATGAACATGAACTGCCACTGTGAATCACAATACTAAAAATAAATTAACAATATTGCTCATGTTTAATGCTGCTGAAATAAATGAGACTTGAATAATGAAATGCTTATGTGAATGATACATGAAAAATGAGCTAACAATGCTACTGCTATGTTATGTCCCTAAATGTTTCATGTTTTAGTTGCTGAAATAATAGAGATGCATATGTTGAATACTATTGAGATGAATGATACATGAACATGAACTGCCACTATGAATCACAATACTAAAAATAAATTAAAAATATTGCTCATGTTTAATGCTGTTGAAATAAATGAGACTTGAATAATGAAATGCTTATGTGAATGATACATGAAAAATGAGCTGACAATGCTACTAACACAATAAAAATGAATGATGAATGTCCCTACGAGAAATAAAATATTGTTTATTCCTTATTGAAAGGAATGATGTAAGAAATGTTATGATGTGATGAAATGATAATATGAAATAATGAGGCTTGGGATCGTTGAGATCATCCAGTCTAGAAATAATTAGTCATCGAACATGGCCTGGATGAAATGAGATGATAAATTGTTGGCTCGTTTACTTTCAGTTAATTTACCATGCCTTTATGCTTATCGAGTCGTATATGTATTCGCATGGTCATAGACGTATATATACACAAGTTTAGGTGAGTTTCTCCAGACGGTACCTGGGGAACTGGGACTGATCCGACCTAGGAGGAGTCGTTGACGTGCTTTGGTGGCACAGGGTAATTGCGAAACATTCCACGAGGCTTGCTACCTGCGGTGGAATGGCGCATCATAATTACCTTTAAAGTCCTATATGGCATGTTGGTATTATGGGACATTCAATGAGGCCAACAACCTACTTTGAATGGTACATCGTAATACTTTGGGATGTCCTTTATGGTGCAGTTTTGCATACGACCACTAATCGAATGCATGCTAATGAATCTCTTATGCAGGCAGAGTAGGATATTAATCATATACATTGAAAGGTGTCACCTATTGTTAAAATCACCTGAATGGTGACAAATATATATGATAAATGTGATATTGTTCCTAACTATGTCTTGCACAGGCAGAGTAAGTATATCATATATCATGTATTTTTATGCAGGTATGAGAAAGTCGACTATCGGTAAGAAATCACTAAAAAGTGATGTTTATCATACATGTTAGTTCAACTTGACTGCTTAACATGTTAATCGAAATGATGCTGCAATGTTGCCTTTCCATGAATATTGTTATAACATGCTTATGTGCTTCACTATGATACTGCACACGAACTGTAAACTGATATTAGACCCAAAAAGAAAGGTCACTCTTAATAAATATTTGCTCACATGACTACTTAGTATTGGTTTAGACGAGTGGGCTGGTTCTGCTCGCTAGTACACGACAATATACTGACCCACATTGTATGGATCCTTTTTAGGTGCTCATGCTTGAGAAGTTTAGTAACTAAGATTGGCATTGATTAGTCCTGAGACATCGAAGATTTGTTGGCTTGCAGAAGCTCTCCGTATAAAATATGATATCTTCTGTTTATAAAAGGCATAACGTATGAAACATTGTAAGCCTAGATGGCATGTGTTTTAGTTGGCTATCAAGTGTAATGTGAATTCTGTTGTAAGCTTTGTATTCTGCTATACGCCTTGTACCTCATTTTAATTTTCAATAAAGAGAACATTTTTCTACATGTCTTATTGTAACTTCAAGTTATCTACTCATTTTTGCTACTATACATCAATAAGTTGTTTTGTTCAATAAGAGAGAGAGAGAGAGAGATCCTTATTATCTTCAATTTATCTACTTGGGCTACTACGACATCACGTCCAAGTGAGGACGATCTGTTTCCAGAGATAAATGCAATAATGAATGACTTTACAGAATTGGGACATGACATACTCCGTTCACAACAAATGGTATCGGAGCCCATGGTTATAGAGCCAATTTAGACGTCTCTAATTGGTTCGAGACAGATAGTGCTGAACGTTCATGCGTATACATGGATATATGGGCTCTTTTCTTACGGTGGAGTCAAGAGCATATGCAACTACACGAATTGGCTTTAAAGATGGGTTTGACATGCCCAAGATGGAGCAAAACCTTGTGGTTGAAACATAATGCTTGTGTGGATGAACGTGTCAATTTGGTTCTATGGTTGAACATATTAAAATGACAATATATTAGATCTCCTGGGTGCTCAGTTGGCGGGAACAAATAAATGTAGTAAGGAGTGCTAAGGTTGTTCGGCTAGCAAGAACGAAAAAAAGCTAGCAGGGGTTCTAAGATTGTTTGGCTAGCAAAAACGACAAATGTAACAAGGGTGCTAAGTTTATCGACTCGCAAAAATGAGCTAAGGTGGAGATTGTTAGATTGTATCTCATTTTCGGTTGAGCGGTCAAAATGGGATAACAATGGTATTGGTAGTTTAGTCCCACATCAGGTAGGTGGTAGGATCATGAGGTACAGATAATTGAAATGGTTCAGGCCTTACATGAGAATTCACTTTAAGGCATATGAGTCCAATTCAATATCGCACCTCATGGGCCAAGTCTGGTTCGGGTCACACGACATTCCAAATAGCAAATTACTGCTGATTGGTAATTAATCAGATGACTTGGCAATTGGCTGGCCGCTTCATTTGACTTGTATTAATTGCATTAATTGAGAATGGAACTCTGCAAAACAAGTTGAAAGCTACTAACTGACAGTGGGAGTGAATTCTGGAAAAATGGAATTTTAGAAGAGTTGCTACTAGCAATTGCCTTCTACAGGTAATTAGAGTTATCTCACTACATACTGCTTCTAGTAGCTTGGTAGCTCTGATATACTTTAGCAGCTTGTAACCTCCACTAACCCAAATATTGACAATTAGAGTTATGTTTGACCTAGATTATTTTGCTAATTATAATTATTAACTAGTTATTCTAATTAATTATTATGGATAGAATAACCATATTTAACTCTTTCTCAAATGAGAAACTTCTAGAAACTTCTAGGCATTTTCTTTCTAAGTAACTTGGCCCATGTATATAATAGATGAGAGAGTGGCATCCCATAACTTATCCTCCACTCCTTCTCCAAAATAACCCAAATTTCTGTATTCTCCATCTAATTCTATCACTAGCTCCTTTATTTCTACCCATTCTTCTCCTTATTCCAAGCCCTACCATGGAGATTCACTAGAAGGAGCTCACAATTCGAAGGAGAGTGTTGGACTTCTTCCCCCAAGCTACTTTCCTTACATTTGGACATCACTAGATCCAATCTCTAGTAGATATTGACCTTTTTCCTCCGTTACATGCTCTTATGACCAATAGGGAACAATAGGCTAGCAAGTGTTTGGGTTTATGTCTATATTAAAATTTGGCTCCTAATAGGTTGTTTATGCTTCAATTTATAATAGATGTACTAGGAATTATGTTGATTATGTTATATAGGCTTTTGTATATAAAAAATCTAGGATGTAGGAATGTAATTATATATGAGTATGTGCTAGTATTAGTTGTGACTGAGTTTAGTGGGTATCATGTGAGTTTGTGACATTAGAATGGGTGTAGAGAAGATTTGGCATCACATGAGTGCCTATGCCTATGTGTGAGTGTCACACATATTAATATGTGGTTCCTACAGAACTAGGTACAACAGTGAGTTGTATGTACCTAGTGTAGGGGAGTTATGTGCAGTAGTATATGTGCAAATTGTGTACTATATGAGCTGCCAACCAGTTTCTTGTTTGTTGTGCTTCTGTTGCAACTGTAGTGTGAGTATGTTAGCAGCTGCTGCAATAGTCAAAGAGTGTCTAAGTGTCTGTATAGCAGACTAGAAAGTTCTTGTGTGTGTTAAGTTATAACAGTGTTGTGTGTGTGTGTGTATGTATTTGTGTTAAGGAAATGGAGTAACTGCAGTCCTTGCAGAATAAAGTGTCTAGGTGCACATATGAAATGAGTATCTAGTGAGAATGTGTAAATTAGTATGTGTTTAGGGGGAAGGATTACCCACAGATCTGTCTGATATCCTGCACACAGGGGTTTACTGGATCAGAGCAACAGGAGCTGCAACTTCTAATGCAGAGAGAGTGAGATAGAAGTGTCTGTGCATAGTTTAAAAAGGTATATCGGTGTGTGTTATGTGTGCAGCAGGAAATAATGCACTAGCAAACTGCAGTATATATAGAGAGAATTCCTGCAAAACACAGAGGGAATTGGACTGTGTGTGTGTTTTATGGGTTAACTGCAGCAATTCCTGCACTTGTGTGTGTTTGAGTGTGTTGTGTCTAGACTGGGGCAGCATAAGGGTTATCTTGTGTATCAAGAACTAGATAACGTACAACAATCATAGGCATAGGGTATGATGGGTGCAACTTAGGTAATCAATTGATTTCCCTAAATAACATGAAAATACTAGAGAAGCCTAGTGTAAAACATTTCAAAGTGTTTGGCTCAATTTGTCTATATTAACTAGAGGCAATCCATGAATGAAGAAATGAAGGCTTTTATTAAGAAGGAAGATTATTAGAAGTATGGACATATTAAAGCTAGATTGATTGCTCATAATTGTTCTCAAACTATGAAGAGGATTATGAGGAGGCTTTCAGTCCTGTTGCAAAGATGACATATGTTCATGTTGTGATTTCTATGACAACCTCTCAAAATTGAAATATATGGCAACTCAATGTTAAATATACGTTCTATATGGTGACCTTGACAAGGATATATATATGGAGCAACCAATAGGCTACATATCAAAAGCACATCAATGTTGTGTGAGCATTCATGTGTGTGTTCAGAGAAGTTTGGGGGTTTCATGTGTGAGTGAAGCTGTAACAATTACTAGTAGCAACCTGCATAGTAGTTAGGATACTAAGGTATGTCATGTGTGGGTATGTGAGAGTATCCTGTGTTAGTGCACTAGACTGTATGTAGGTGAGTTAGAGTTGAGAAATGCAGCAGATTGGAAAGTAACTGCAGCAGCAACTGCATATAATAGTAATAAATTGCATGTTCTAACTTCAGAATAAGTAGTATCAGCAGCAGTTGTAGGGAATACTCCAGTTCACTGCATGAACCAGGGAGAGAAGAGTGCAGAATCATGTGTGTGGGTGAGTATTGAAAGGAGATTTCCTGAATATATATATATATATATATATATATATATATATATATATATATATATATATTTATATATATATATATATATATATATATATTTGTGTGCGGCTCAACGATGACAGTCCTCCACGCGGCTTGCAGCAGTTGGGACACGTGGCAGGAGTTGATCAAATCCCAATAATCTAGATTTATGGCAATCAACATAACAGACAGTTGGGATATGTGGCATGAGATTGACCAAGATTTATTCACTCGGATTTGCTAATATCAACAAATCATCACGATGCAGATTTGTTGCAATTAATATTAACTGCCCATGCAGATTTGGTGCAATCAACATTAACTGCCCAGATTTGTTACAATCAATATTGACGGCTCAGATTAATTTCCAACAAACAAGATCAAGGCAAATCGTAACCAATCCCTAACCACCCATTTTTCAAGGAGCAATTATTGTAAACCCAACTTATCACACCCCACTCCTATAAATAGCAAGGTGACATTCCCTTGCAAGCAGACAGGGAGGCACGCACAAAGTGAGTGGCGGTGCACAGAAAAATCTCCCCACACATCCCGAGAGTATTTCTTCATTAGAGCCAAGGCTACGTCCGATCGTCCAAGGAGTAAGGCAGAGTTGATAGCACTCTCCCGAGCCTCTAGCGTCATCCCCCCAGAAAAACTAAACAATTGTACTTAGATTGCTGTACCTAGGTTTTCATCCCTAGGTTTTCTTTGTATGAGCGAGTTTGTGTTGTGAAGTAAAAGTCCAGTCCTCCCATAAAACTGTTCTGTTCTTTTATAATCAATGGCGAACACGATAGCGACTCTACTGGGGACTAACTTCTCCATGGCTGAGGAGTTGGTGATGCAATCTGACGCAGCCAAACTTGGCTCCACTCAACAGATGCCGGTCGTCCGCTTCGACCAGCAGGCGTTTGAAGAAATGCTCTCCGACGGGAGCGCTGGCCCGGTCCAGAAGAGAGCCCACACGAAGAAGGCTCGCATGGAGTGGAGGCCCAAATCACTTGCTCCTCCCCAAGCTCTGGAGGAAATGCTCCCTACTTCCCAAAATGGCGGGAAAGACTCTTATACGGCCCCACTTTGGACCATAGAGGACTCTGCTGTCCCCAAGTCTGGCAGAGGAAAATACTACGATGCTGGACTTGTAGGGGCAAAGAGGAACTCTGTGCGGTCCAAGAAGAAGCCGTATAAGGGCGCCTGCCACATGAAGACTCATGCGGCCACCGAAGCCAGCCGCATGCAGAAGGTTTATGCGGCCAAAACTTCTAGCCGCATGAAGGAGGCTCATGCGGCCACGACTGCCAGCCGCATGTTGACTGCTTATGCGGCCACCGCTTCTAGCCGCATACAGAAGGTTCATGCGGCCCCACATGCCAGTCGCATACAGACAGCCTGCACGGCCACCAATCCCAGCCGCATACCATCTGCTCCATACGGCTCACGGTCAGTCTTTGACCGCCTCTCACGCGGTCCTGACCTTAGAGCCTCTCAGGAGGTTGTGCCAAACTCTGTGACGCCCTACTTGGACTCTTCCTACTATGCACTCTCGGATGCTAGAGGGAAGAAGTCTAGGACAGCACGGACTCGTCGAGCACAGTCAGCTGCCCCAACTTCTGACTATCAGGGCGTCCTGCTGACTATTACGCGGGCCCCTGATGAAAAGTTGTATAAAACTATCCGTGTCCAGCCCCCGGCGTCCAACGAACATGATAGTTATCAAGAATCTTCCAACAATGATCAAGGACAAGTACTCGTACTACCCCTACATCAGGGAGCAGACAGGATGCCAACACACTCATGTGCTCAGGACTCCCGGGCCCATAAAGCGAGTGACTTGCGCAACGTGATTCTTCACAAACGTAAGGAAAGAGACGAAAACTTGGTGTGCAGAGAATCCTTTCGTGGACATCACTGCACTCAAGTCATTGTCAACTGCTGCGGCAGCAAGGCGGCCACACAAGAGGACCGGCGATCCGTCTTCCAATGACTGCAACACCCAAGCTCAGAAGATGAGGCACTTCTCGTCGCCTCCTGCAATTCGGCTCTAAAGATCCCTGGCGGCGGGAGAGGGAAGAAGAGAAATGTCTCCAGTCCAAAAATCTCAACCAGCATAACCAAGAAACTCTCTTCTAAGTAGTTGTCTACTACCGTTACCGGAGGAGTTTACCAAGGTACCCGCTCGAAGACGAAATCTGCCATACTTGGAGATTCGTCGTCCACATCTCTGGGAGACGCTGGAGTTGGGGGTAGCAGTCCTCCAAACATCCATGACAATCTGATGTTCAAAGAAGATAATACAGAAGAAGCGGTTCTCCCAACAGATGCAGCAGGTTTCGACATCCTCGAGGACATCCACAACTCTCAAGATGAGGCAAGCTCTGAAGCTGGGGGTACCACTCCTTCTGAGTCCGAACCAGAGGAGAACATTTCCACATACCCTGACAACTTCTCTATACAAGGGTATGACTCAGAAGGCACGTTCTCTACCGTTCCTTCCATTTCTCCTCATCTGAGGACGGTGTTCATGACGGACAGCAACCAAAATGGACCCAGTGATCGCCAACGCATCGACACTCTAGAGGCCATACTGCATACCTTGGTCAAGTCCGTAGACGAGATCAAAGCGGCCCTTCCAACTCTGAAAGGAAGGACGCCTGGCCAAACAAACTTGGGTCCCACGGTCAATACGGACTCAAACTCAGCTGCACCAAACCCTAGTGATAATCCTCCTGAAATATCAGCTTCCACCACTGCAGATGAGGCCAGGGAGGCAAGAAGAAAGGTCCAGGAGCTCCGGGCTATGTTTCACGCTCGAAAAACCTTCCAGGACCTCAGAATACGATAACCGTATCCTGCTGCATGGAGAGATGTTCCCTTCCCACCAAGATATAAGCCATTCAACATCAATCCCTATGATGGCAAGACCCCTGCAAGCCGGTACATTACTTACTTTGAGGTTACAATCGACCATCTGCCCCATGACGACGTCATCCTTACGCGATTGTTCATCGGGGCATTGGAAGGGGTCGCCTTCGATTGGTACCGTAACTTGCCGGACAACTGCATCAATTCCTTCGCCGACTTCAAACGTATGTTCTTGGAGAGGTTCTACTAAGTAGGACAAGACGTGACGATGTCAACACTCATAGACATTGTCCAAGGAGAGAAGGAGCTGACAAGAAACTACATTAAACGGTTTCGCCAAACCGCGATGAAGTTGCCCTCCGGTAATCCGGACTCTTTCTTGATTGAAATTTGCCAAAAGAGGCTGCTCCCCACAATCAGCCTCTAGATGGGCGAAAGTCAATTCAAGGACTGAAAAACTTTTATCATCAGCGCCACTAGCGCAGAAGACAAACTGAAGAAAGCTCGCTAACTGGGATTGCACATCTCGGAGGGAGAGGACAAGGGCAAATGCCCTAATACAAACAACAACAACGGCGGTACTTCCTCCACCAACCGAGACAACAAGGTCAAACATGCTATGGTGGCCGACACAACCCAGAAGACTGAACCGAAGCCGACAGAGAAGCAGTGGCCGCAGATGACTTACTCCTTCGAAGACAGCCATGTCAAGCCCATTCTTGACATGCTCATACAAGGAGATCGAATTCAGCTCCCTCCTCCAAGGCGTGAACCTCGTCCTGCAGAGATAGAGAGCCCCAAGTACTGCCACTACCACCGCTACGTCCACCATGCTACGCAAAACTGCTTCCAACTAAAGCGATACATCCAGTACCTCATCGATTCTAAGGCCATGGCTATTGATTTCGAAGAGGTGACCGTGGCAGCCAACATGGTGTCAGTACAGTTCGGAAGCTTCCCTCCGATAAAGACTCAGAATGGAGTAGTACCCATCCCCAGAGCAAAGATGGAGGTCGCTAACCTTCCACCTCCTCAAGACCAGGCTGCTGGTCTAGTGACCCTTACTACATCACGAGGGGAGGTCATGTGGGTCCATCCGAACTTGGTACCTGAAGTAACTCAGTCCGCACCACCCCCCACCAGCAAGAAGAAGAGTGGGAAAGTCAAATCATGCCGTACAATCTCGGCAGAGGTCGAAGAAGCTACGGCTGTCGTCACCCGGTCGAGTGCATAATCCCAACCTACTCCAGGTAACTCGGCTGAAGATCATCAGCAGGCTACTGCTGATGCTCCAGGACCTTCTCAACCTCCGACGACCGACAAGCCTAGGCCGAAGGAGACTCGCTTTGACAAACCGCTCCGAAGAGAGACGCCTCATGGGCTGGAGAGGCCCTACAACTTTGACATCTTGGCACAATTGGCCAACACACCGACCAAATTGTCGCTATACGTGCTCCTGAGACTCTCCAAAGATGTTCGTGTCGTACTAAGCGAGGCACTCCAGAATACCGACGCATATCTGGCTCAGTCCAATCTTACTGGGAGAGCATCCATTCCTTCGTCGACTTCAAACATATGTTCTTGGAGAGGTTCTACGAAGTAGGACAAGACGTGACGATGTCAACACTCATGGACGTTGTCCAAGGAGAGAAGGAGCTGACAAGAAACTACATTGATCGATTTCGCCAAACCGCGATGAAGTTGCCCTCCGGTAATTTAGACTCTTCCTTGATTAAAATTTGCCAAAAGAGGCTGCTCCCCACAATCAGCCTCTAGATGGGCGAGAGTCAATTCAAGGACTGAAAAACTTTTATCATCAGCGCCACTAGCGCAGAAGACAAACTGAAGAAAGCTTGCCAACTGGGATTGCACATCTCGAAGGGAGAGGACAAGGGCAAATGCCCTAATACAAACAACAACAACGGCGGTACTTCCTCCACCAACCGAGACAACAAGGGCAAACATGCTATGGTGGCCGATACAACCTAGAAGACTGAATCAAAGCCGACAGAGAAGCAGTGGCCGCAGATGACTTACTCCTTCGAAGACAGCCATGTCAAGCCCATCCTTGACATGCTCATACAAGGAGATCGAATTCAGCTCTCTCCTCTAATGCGTGAACCTCGTCCTGCAGAGATAGAGAGCCCCAAGTACGGCCACTACCACCGCTATGTCCACCATGCTACGCAAGACTGCTTCCAACTAAAGCGATACATCCAGTACCTCATCGATTCTAAGGCCCTGGCCATTGATTTTAAAGAGGTGACCGTGGCGGCCAACATGGTGTCAGTACAGTTCGGAAGCCTCCCTCCGATAAAGACTCAGGATGGAGTAGTACCCATCCCAGAGCAAAGATGGAGGTCGCTAACCTTTTACCTCCTCGAAACCAGGATGCTGGTCTAGTGACCCTTACCACATCACGAGGAGAGGTCATGTGGGTCCATCCGAACTTGGTACCTGAAGTAACTCAGTCCGCACCACCCTCCACCGGCAAGAAGAAGAGTGGGAAAGTCAAATCATGCCGCACAATCTCGACAGAGGTCGAAGAAGCTACGGTTGTCGTCACCCGGTCGGGTGCATAATCCCAACCTACTCCGGGTAACTCGGCTGAAGATCATTAGCCGGCTACTGCTGATGCTCCAGGACCTTCTCAACCTCCGACGATCGACAAGCCTAGGCCGAAGGAGACTCGCTTTGATAAATCTCTCCGAAGAGAGACGCCTCATGGGCTAGAGAGGCCCTACAACTTTAACATCTTGGCACAATTGGCCAACACACCGGCCAAATTGTCGCTATACGAGCTCCTGAGACTCTCCAAAGATGTTCGCGTCGTACTAAGCGAGGCACTCCAGAATGCCGACGCATATCTGGCTCAGTCTAATCTCACTGGAGAGAGCATCCATTCCTTCGCCGACTTCAAACGTATGTTCTTGGAGAGGTTCTACGAAGTAGGACAAGACGTGACGATGTCAACACTCATGGACGTTGTCCAAGGAGAAAAGGAGCTGACAAGAAACTACATTGAACGGTTTCGCCAAACCGCGATAAAGTTGCCCTCCGGTAATTCGGACTCTTCCTTGATTAAAATTGGCCAAAAGAGGCTGCTCTCCACAATCAGCCTCCAGATGGGCGAGAGTTAATTCAAGGACTGAAAAACTTTCATCATCAGCGCCACTAGCGCAGAAGACAAACTGAAGAAAGCTAGCCAAGTGGGATTGCACATCTCGGAGGGAGAGGACAAAGGCAAATGGCCTAATGCAAACAACAACAACGACGGTACTTCCTCCACCAACTGAGACAACAAGGGTAAACAGGCTATGGTGGCCGACACAGCCCAGAAGACTGAACCGAAGCCGACAGAGAAGCAGTGGTCGCAGATGACTTACTCCTTCGAAGACAGCCATGTCAAGCCCATCCTTAACATGCTCATACAAGGAGATCGAATTCAGCTCCCTCCTCCAAGGCGTGAACCTCGTCCTGCAGAGATAGAGAGCCCCAAGTACTGCCACTACCACCGCTACGTCCACCATGCTACGCAAGACTGCTTCCAACTAAAGCGATACATCCAGTACCTCATCGATTCTAAGGCCCTGGCCATTAATTTTGAAGAGGTGACCGTGGCAGCCAACATGGTGTCAGTACAGTTCGGCAGCTTCCCTCCGATAAAGACTCAGGATGGAGTAGTACCCATCCCCAGAGCAAATATGGAGGTCGCTAACCTTCCACCTCCTCGAGACCAGGCTGCTGGTCTAGTGACCCTTACCAAATCACGAGGGGAGGTCATGTGGGTCTATCGGAACTTGGTACTTGAAGTAACTCAGTCCGCACCACCCCCCACCAGCAAGAAGAAGAGTGGAAAAGTTAAATCATGCTGCACAATCTCGACAGAGGTCGAAGAAGCTACGGCTGTCGTCACCCGGTCGGGTACACAATCCCAACCTACTCCGGGTAACTTGGCTGAAGATCATCAGTCGGCTACTGCTGATGCTCTAGGACCTTCTCAACCTCCGACGACCGACAAGCCTAGGCCGAAGGAGACTCACTTTGACAAACCGCTCCGAAGAAAGACGCCTCATGGGCTGGAGAGGCCCTACAACTTTGACATCTTGGCACAATTGGCCAACACACCGGCCAAATTGTCGCTATACAAGCTCCTGAGACTCTCCAAAGATGTTCGTATCGTACTAAGCGAGGCACTCCAGAATGCCGACGTATATCTGGCTCAGTCCAATCTCACTAGGGAGAGCTCGCCTGCAGATCTCCAGGACAGCGCTTGTACAGGCGCAATGCCCAATATTGTCTTCACTCTGCAGGATATGCTTATTAAGACCAACCTGCACGATTGCCTTCTGTATTATACTGGATATATTGGCGATATCAAGGTGGATCGGATGTATATTGACCCCGGTTCTTCTATAAGCATCATCCTGAAGAGCCTGCTACACCATCTATGCATCCCAATGCATCGCCTGACGTCAACAAGTACTGCCCTTAGCGGTTTCAATTCAGGCAGAAGCTATCCAATCTGGAAGATTCGTCTGAAATGCCAAATCGGCGATCTTCAATCAGAAGTGACTTGTTATGTCATAGATGCAGATACGTCCTACAATATTCTTCTAGGGCGTCCTTGGATACACGATTACATGATCGTGCCTTCCACACTGTACCAGTGCTTCAAGTATGTCGACAAGCATAGCTTCGTGAGGACATAATTTGCTGACATTGATCCCTTTAAAGGGGTCAAATCCTACTACTTCGACTCATGCTTGTATGAGAAGTCAAAAAGGCACCTTGTCGAAGGAGATACTCAAACTCAAACTGAGGCGGCAATTGGATCGGAAGAACCTCTGACAATCCACCTTCATGCCCGTAAACCTGGCAGAACTGTAACACTTACAGCCACTCTGCGTAAGGATGCAATCAGCCTCTCTGTACAAGAGAGGCAGATGATAATCTGACTGCCAAGGTCTGGCCAAGTGCCAAGACCCACAACAGAGCCACTGATAATGAGGCTGCCAAGAGCTAGCCAGCAACAAACAGAGGAGCTCAATCCCTCCGTCAAGCCGATGACGATTCGCCTTCCCAGAATGAATCGGCAGCCGAGCGCTAAGCCGGGGACTGCTAGCTAGCCAAAAACTCTCCACCCAGCTCCGAGAACTAAACTGGGGGTCGCTAGTACGCCAACGACTCCAAGTTCTGCTCCATCTATGGAGCCCCTGATGATTAAGCTGTCCAAGTCATTCTCTCAGTCTAAATTGACACAAGGGTGGCTGAAGAAGTGTCAGAGCTGGCCAAGTATGTGGCTGCTCACACTGATGTTCCATCTACATATGATGTAATCCCATTGGAAAAGATACCTTATTTCATTAATAAAGGGCTATCTTTGAACTACCTCGAGCTTGATAAGCTTTGTACAATGTATGCTATGGAACACGGTATAGGTACCCACCTACACACGCAGGTGACAAATGTCTACACCGCAAACCAACTTACTCCAGTGGAAGACGCTTATCGCATAATCGAAGGAGAGGGTCATCCAATCATCTTCGGCCGAAAGAATGATCCACAGCCATTCAGGATAGAAGAAGTTGAGCTCGAACCCGACACCGGAAGACTTTTCCTTTATCTATATAGTTCCCGATCCAAGTATCTCATACAAAAATAGGAGTATGATCTGGAAACTACACCAGGCTTGAACTACGTTACTGGACGGCGGTTACCCTTACAATTGCCAGTTCCGGTTGGGAAACCACGAGATTACTACAACAAAACCAAATATGGGCTAGGTTATGTTACACCTGCAACGACCCCTGAAAGCTCAGACGAGGAATGCGACTGGCATTCACACTAAACTGGATCACCAACTTCTGATTCAGATATCAGCATCGGGGACGTATTCAGGCAAGTCTTAAATGTCAATATGGCATTCACCGACGCTTATGAAGAATATGAAGACATTCCTGAACTTCTTTAGTTAGAGCCGTGGGCACAACAGCTAGAAGCACAATGGGAGAAGCGGTTCAAACAAAGAGAGCCTCCCACCGAAGATGAGGTTGCGTAAGTTGATCTCGGTGATGAGTCCTCTCCAAAGCCCATCTTCGTCAGCAAGAATCTGAAAGACAAAGAGAGGGAATCGCTACTGCAACTCGTCAGAGAATACATCGACGTGTTTACCTGGAGCTATGAAGATATACCAGGACTGAACCCCGAGGTTACACTTCACAAACTCAACATTCGTCCGGATGCAAAACCGGTCAAGCAACAGCAACGACGGTTCTATCCCGACATCATGAATGCCATTGAAGCTGAGGTCAACAAACTGATAGCTAGCAGCTTCATCCGCGAGGAACAACATCCAGACTGGGTAGCCAATATAGTACCAGTCCTCAAAAAGAACGGGAAGATCCGAATCTGCATTGACTTCCGGAACCTGAATGAGGCGTGTCTTAAGGATGAGTTCCCCCTCCCTATCACAGATATCATGATTGACAACACCTGCGGCTTCGAGCATATGTCATTCATGGATGGTTTCTCGGGGTACAACTAAATCAAGATGTTCCCTGATGACGAAAAACATACATCATTCCGAATACCAATTGGCACATACTGCTACACAGTCATGCCTTTCGGTTTAAAGAATACCGACGCCACTATCAAAGAGCTATGAGCGTCATCTTTAGAGACCACTTGCACAAGATAGTGGAATGCTACATCGACGACATCGCCGTCAAGAACCGCTCTAAGGAAGATCATCTGTATGATCTGAGGACAGTGTTCGACCTGATGCGAGCGCACAATTTGAAGATGAATCCCACAAAATCTTTCTTGGGCGTATCCAGCGGGAAGTTCTTGGGTTTCATCATTACTTCCCAAGGCATCCACATAGACCCCAAAAAAACGAAAGCAATCATGGAAATGGGTCCCCCGAAAAATCTTCGTAAACTTCGAGGCCTTCAAGGGAGGCTAGCTTACATCAGGAGGTTCATCTCTAACCTCTCCGGGCGATGTCAACCATTCACCCACCTCATGAAGAAGGGCATTTCATTCATATGGGATGAGGAATGCCAGCATGCCTTCGACAACATCAAAGAATATTTGTCGAACCCTCCAGTCCTGGTAGCCCCGGTTGCTGGAAGGTCATTCCTGCTCTATGTACGAGGGATGGAACATTCTCTCGGTGCTCTGCTAGCACAAAACAACGATGCAGGACATGAGCAAGCTATATACTACCTTAGTCGAAAGATGATGGGGCCAGAGTACAGATACACTACCGTAAAAAAGGAGTATCTTGCTCTAGTGTTTGCTATTTAGAAGACGCGATACTACGTCACGGGACAAACCATACACGTGATATCACGAGTCAACCCTCTCAGGGTCCTCATGACCAAACCAGGGGCACACAGCTCTCGTCTTGTTACCTGGGCGATATTATTGTCTCCATATCACATGATCTTCGTCCCACAGAAGGCTGTTAAAGGTCAAGCTATGGCAGACTTTTTAGCAGCCCATCTAGGCTCGAAAACAACCAGAATATACGAAGAGATACCAGATGAGGTTGCCAATTCAAATGCGATCTCCCATGATGCCATCTGGTGAATGTTCTTCGGCGGTGCTTCGAAAACTTGGCCCAAGGGCAACATCGTCGCTGGAATCAGAGTGGTGCTGATTTCTCCCTCCGGGCTGGTGATCAATTAGGCTTACTCTCTCATGGAGCCCTGTTCAAATAATATGGCCGAGTACAATGCTTTGTTCATTAGCCTCCGACTTGCTAAGGAGCTGGGGGTAGAGTATCTTGAAGCATACAGCAATTCGGAGTTAATCGTCAATCAGATCCGGGGTTCATACGAGGTTCGCCATGAAGATATGATCCCTTATCACCAAATAGCGATCGACATCATCTCGTCTTTGGAAGGATTCTTCATAGAACATGTTTCCAGACTCCAAAATATTGAGGCCGATGCCCTAGCAGGCATGGCCGCTTCTCTAGCAGTATCGAATTATGCTTATCATCTGGTTGACCTAATAGGCCGTGAATTGGTCTGTCCCAAGAATAATGTTCAATGTGTTAAAAGTTACTCCGCTCTGACAGTCGACGAAGCACCAGACTAGAGACAACCATTCATTGACTTCGTAGTCTACGACATTCTGCCAGAGAATCCGAAAGAAGCCACTTCTATCAGAAGACGTTCCCTCAGATTCTTCTACGATACAGAGACAGAAATGCTGTATCGACGATCATACGATGGATTACTGCTTCGGTGTCTGTCAAATACAGAAGCCAAGGAAGCTGTACGCGAAGCTCACGACGGCGTCTGCGGGGCCCATCAGCCTGGCCCAAAATTGTAAGACCGCCTTCGCCGAATGGGCTATTACTGGCCCACGATGGTTGCAGATGCAATAGACTATGCACGAAAGTACAAAGCCTGTCAAGTCTACGTAGATTTCATCCACCAGCCATCCCAGTTTCTACATCCGACGGTGGCATCCTGGCCATTCGAAGCATGGGGAATGGACATCATTGGTCCGATCACTCCGCCTTCATCCCGAGGACATCGCTTCATACTCGCAATCACAGATTACTTCTCCAAATGGGCGAAGGCTATTCCCCTGGCAGAAGTGAAGACTTCAAACGTGATCAGCTTCCTCAAGCATCACGTCATCTATCGCTTTGGACTGCCCCGAAGGATCATCTACGACAATGGTCTACAGTTTGCAAGCCATGCCTTCTATCGATTTTGCGACAAATACCGAATCTAGAATGTTGCTTCAACACCGTACAATCCGGCAGCGAATGGATTGGCAGAAGCATTCAATAAAACTATAATCAAGCTGCTCAAGAAGTTCGTGTCTTCCACCAAACGTGACTGGAATGAGAAGCTTGTCGAATGCTTATGGGCATACCGTACTACAGTTCGGACGGCCACTGGGAACACACCATTCTCTCTGGTGTATGGGAGTGAGGCGATTCTCCCAGTGGAGACTCAAATCCCCTCGCTCCGTGTCGCCCTTACCTATCGACTGACAACGGATGATAATCACCATCGTCGGTTATAGGAGTTGGAGGCCCTAGATGAGAAGCGCCTATTAGCTCAACAATGAATCGAGCTGTACCAAGCACGTATCTCGGGAGCCTTCAACAAGAAAGTTAAAATCAGAACATTCCAAGTGGGTGATCTCGTTCTGGCATTTCGGAGGCCGATGGTTCTGACTCATAAAACCGTCGGCAAATTCTAGCCAAAGTGGAAAGGCCCATTTGTCATCGAGGATGTATTCTCCAATGGTGCTTACCGTCTCGCAAAACAAAATAGAGACTTGCTCATGTTGTCCAACAGCGACAAGTTCCTGAAGAAGTATTATGTCTAAAACGACATCCTCCAAATCTTCCAGATTGTTGAGTTATGTACCCTTTGGTACCGCTGAACTCACACACTTACTCCAAATCTTCCAGATTGTCGAGTTATGTACCTGCAGCTACCGCTGAACTCACACTCTGGTCACTCCAGTAAGTCACGTATGATCATACCTCTGAACTTTCTTCCTAAAAAAGAGCTCATTCCTCATGATCCACTACCCGCACTTTCAGTGCATAAAAAGGGTAACAGATCCACAAATTCCCCAAAACAACCACGTCGATGTTACCTCTGAGTTGTTTCCCTTCCATCAAAAACAAACCACCCCTCACGTAGAACTTCCACGTCCTCATTACCTCTTAGTTGTTCTATGTACCCTTCATGGAGCCCGCTCCTGCCACGTCCTCATTACCTCTGAGTAAGAAGGCTCCATTGAAGAAACTCTCATATTTACCACGTCCTCATTACCTCTGAGTAAGTATGTTGGTTTTTCTCTCGACTTATTATCCGTACCCAAGACCGGAGTACACCAAGGATAATAGGCCCACAAATGTCCTCTGTTGAGCACAAATGTCCTCCGTTGACCATAAATGCTGTACTAAGTTTCCTAGTACATGCGCCTCATTTCTCATTATGCCCCGGGAGCCCAGCTGCTCCATAGGATTCTTTTTCCCGATACCAGAAACTTCCATGGCCACCTTATTGTGGAATTGTTCTAAGTATCCCCATCAAACTTGTTATCCGTACCTAAAACTAAGGTATACCAAGGGTAACAAGTCCACACACAGTCCCCCAGTGGGGCAAATACCACAACACCACAAACGCAATAAGCAATACAAATGAAGGGTAAAATAAAACATACTCTTTTATTTTAAAGTCAAAAGTACTACATGTTCTAGGACCACATCCCTCTCAAAAAAGGAAAAGAACACAAACAAAAGAAGGAAAAGGCCGACTATGGTTCGACGATACATAATTCCATGAGACGATCCCTCAACAATGCAGTCGACCGCTCAAACCGCTGCTTGGTTCGACGCTCGGCCTCCTGAGTCAGCCGCTCCGTATCCTCCAGATGCGTATGAGCGCGCCAGCCATTCTCAAGCTTCTTCAGAGCATGCTCCAGGCCAGCAGAAGCTCGAGTGACCTTGTCGGCCTCCTAGATAATCAGCCCCTTATCCGTACGGGCGGCCTCGTTCCAAGAAAGCCAGTTTTCTCTGAAGCTCGAGGATCTGCTCCCTCGTATCAATTATTTCGTGAGAGACGGCCATTTCTCGAGCCATGTAATCTTCGCTTCTGTGGCTCAGCTGGTCATACTGGAGAGATAGGTCGCCGAGGTCCTTCATTATAACCGGCTTGGACGCATCTCGTGCAGCCCTTACCTTCTCCAGGATAGTGGTGAGGAAGTCCCGTTCCTGATCTATTGTTGCAGACAGATCAGCTTGACGCAGCACTTGAAACTGGGCCACGAGCTGATCAGCCTCTAACAATTTGGGCTCCAGAAGCGCAGCTTTCCCTGCCCCACCAGGGAGGGTTTTAAGAATTTCAATTTGTCCACGGGCGTATAGTCGGGCCAAGGCAAAGGGTGTCCCCCGCTCCACAGCAGCTTTGACCCCTCTCTTCAGGTGGCGGTAGAAACTGTCAGCCATATCCTGTGACGCTTCATCCAGAACTTCCGTAGAGGATGGCGTCAAATAAAGTGTAGCTGGCAGTGTCGAAGGAGACGTACCAGAACTTGCCACCTCTGCCACCAGGGAAACAAATTTCGAGCGAAAAGACACGTGGATAGAAGCTAACTCTTCCTCCACGGCACGAAGAACCTGGATGCTCGGAAAGGCAAAAAGGTCGACCCCCGAAGCCACTTGAACAGAGGAGGACACAGGGACCATTTCTCCCTGCCCCGGCTGTACCGCCATCTGATCTCCCAAACTCGATCCAGCGGGAGGCCCCTCAATATAAGTCGGAAGGGGAGAGGCACACCCCCTTCCGCCAGATCCCTTCTGGCAAAGCCTACCCTGACAATGTTCGTCATTAGCAGTGAAGAGGCAGGACCTGTATGTCCAGAGCAACCATCAATCAGCCTAGCCCGAAGGATGTGATGATAGAGCAAATGGGCCTCCTCACTAGTCAAGATTTGGCGTATCTTACCAGGGGAGGGTTGTGGAGGCTGAGGTTCTCTCACAGCCGCCGTAGTCCCCTCATCTGTGACCTCCAAGCCGAATTCAGCTGGTTCCTCTTCCCCAGCCACCCCGGAAGGAGATACGACTGGATCAGCGTCACCCGGTCGAAATTCAGCAGTCTCGGGGACGGGCTCAGCGGAGCCCCCGTCGCCCTAGGTCGAGACCTCAGCAGCGTGAGACCCTTCAGCCGCCGCCGAGAGAACCCCGACAGAAATAATCTCGGCACACATGTCACTAATCAAAGTGGTCAGGGCCAGATTGACTTCAGAAATAGCGGTCGGTTCTCGATAGTCCGACTCTTAAGACGCCTACAGAGAAGAAAAAAAATGATTAGATCATAGTTCAAGAAGAGAAAGAGCTAAAGAAGGAGATGGTCGCAATTCATTCACCTCTGAAACGGCGTCATCACCTTCGCCTCTCTCCTTAATGAGCAGCCTGCGGCGTCTTACCGCAGCACAATTCACAGAGTAGGTTCTGCCATCATCAGTGGATTCGTGCCTGCTTCGCTTGCACGAAGGACCAGGCACAACAGGCGGCTGATCCGCCACCACATCATCCACAGGAGGGAGAGAATTATCAGGAGCATGCTCGTCTTCCTCTTCGTCCGTATTGGTGGACTCCGAGTCAGGCACAGGAACCGTGTTCGCCCTCTTCTTCCTCGTCTTAGACCCCTTGGGCTTCTCCACCAAGCCAGTACCCACAATGAAGCTGGTACTTGGATCAAAATTAACGGGAGGCTTGCTCGCAGTAACATGGTATAGGGCCGCCATATACAAAATCTCCCCTGGCGCCTCAGCATCAAGAACCGAAAAGCTGGTTCGGGTATGAACTGCATCATAATAATGCCATGCCCTGATACCGTCAAGGATGCTACCTTCAAAGCCCAGGCAAGAGCTGGGACTGTCAAAGAATAGCTGGCTATACTCGAACTGGCGGGAGAACCTACTGGACAAGTAGGGCTCCAGGTAGACATTGTTGTGATTACGATATACTAGGTGCGATGGACGGATATTATGCAACCAAAGGAACATCTTCGCAGGTAAGAGGTGAGGAGGTCCGGTACCATCAATATGTACGCCCCTCACTTCTTCATCGGTAAAACAAGAAACAGACATAAAAAAGTTGTATCCGTCCACTCTCGCCAGCGCCCTCCGATAGGCTGGCATAGTGCTGCACTCACAGGGCTGATGGTGGTATTAGAAAATGAAAGCATCATCAGCCGTAACGCCGTCTTCTGCTCCAGGCCTCACTAAAGACCGGCAGTGCATCAACCGCCACCCCATCAGATAAGGGTAGGGTAGTTCTATGTGTTCAAAATCCATCGCCGTGTTACGAGCGATGACCTTGGACGAGAAGGCGTGAAGGCCATGGTGTATGCTGCACACCATGGCCGAAAGAAGGGCCGGTCTGGCCCCAAAGACCAGCTTTACGGCAGAAAGGATAAAGTGGCGGCTGATCCTCTCAATGGAACCTGCCCCTCCTGAGACCACGCAATTCCGTAGCCACACCATCAGGAATCCTTCCAGGAGTGCCTTCCCTGACAGCCGCTGAGTACCATGATAAAAATAACTAAAGGAGTCAGTTTGACTCCCAAATGTGTCGCCCGTGGCCCTCGATCTCTTGGCAGTCGATGCCAGTTTTTGTACCTCCTCCTGGGTTTGAGGATCTCGGGAAGAAACCCGGCCTGAGGCGCATAGTATAAAAAGGTATGAGACCCAGGACGTGGTATGAGGAATGCTCCCTTCCGAGCTACCATCCTTCTTGATGGACGCCTGGTAACAGGTACTGTGGTGATATAACAATTCCCGGTATACAGCAACAAAGCCCGAGAACTGTCGATCCAAATCATCGAACTCTTCGGTCGTAGGGGTGTACACTTCAAAGACTTTGTCCTCCCAGGGCAGCTTAGAAATGACGTACATCTCGTGGAAAGCGAGTCCCAGCTCCCCTCCAGGCGTGAAGAAGGTTCCCGTCCGCCGGTTGTACATCTCCAGGAGAGCCATGAACAACGGTTATTTATGGATAGACCATGACAGGTGCCCGAATGGCGTGGTAGAGGCCGATCTCATGCAGGGGAGTCTCATACTTCCGCAGAATCGACGTGGTCAAGTTGGCCCACACAGGGATAGGGTTTATCCAGTTCAGCAGTGCCAACCGGCCGACGGAATAGGACCCCTTCCGAGCAAGCTGGTTCAAGAAGGTGTCAGCTTGAGAGAACTTAAAATTGGGACCCGATACGTTTATGAAGGTACCCGAAGCTAGTCCCATCACGTACCGACTGACCGGTTCCCTTCTCGCATACGCTGACCCTAAATTCCTGTTATAATAGATGTTACCCACAATCATCCCCGACCTGCTTGGAGTCAAGGAGTCTACCATCTTTCTGTCTATCGGTAACATGTTGAACCATGATAGAGAAAAATGACGCTCCATCGGAGGGATATGGATCGCCATCCCGTCAAGAGTAAAGTCCCAACTCTCGGATATATCCAGCACTGGAGGTTCTTTACAGTCAAGGCATCCCCAAAGAGGAACGCCAGCTTCAGGTATTTTCCCTCCAATTGCCCCGAGTTCATCATAGCATAGAGAAAGTAGAAGGGTTGGTTCCTGATAGCATTCAGCCTCTCTATAGGCTCGTCTGTGGGAAGCTGATTCGCCATATATTAGACAAAGTGGTCGAATTGCACACCCACAGCAGATTGGGTCGAACCCATCAGGGGTTCTTCTGTTGGATTGACTGGCAGATTCACTAGAGAAAGACAAAAAAAACAAGTTAAAAGATGGCTAAACAAAGCCACTTAGTGTTTCTAGGCTTATGCGATCTAGTCCACATGAGCTTATGCGGCTCTGATTTAGTGGGGGTCCCATGCGGCCCATTTCAGATGAGCTTATGCGGCTTTGTGTAAACACGAGCTTATGCGATTCTGTTTAAAAGAGCTTATGCAGCTCTATTTGAACATGAGCTTATGCGGCACTGATTAGCGTAAAGCTTATGCGGCTCTGTTCAGCGTGAGCTTATGCGGTTCTGTTTAAAAGAGCTTATACAGCTCTGTTTGAACATGGGCTTATGCGGCACTGATTAGCGTACGCTTATGCGACTCTGTTTAACATACATGGCAGAAAGGACAACATGCGGTCAGAATAGTCCATGCGGCTAAGAAGTCCATGCGGCTAGGAAGTTCATGCGGCCAGAATAGTCCATGCGGTTCGGAAGACCATGCGGCCAGGAAGTCCATGCGGCCATGCAGTCCATGCGGCTAGAAAGTCCTTGCGGCTAGGAAGTCCATACGTCCAGAACATCCTATACGGCCAGAAGAGCTTAGGTGGACATAGCCATGCTTCTTATTCAAAGTATTTTAATTTTACAAATTGAAAACTTTGAAGGGGGTCTTGTAGAAGCATAGAAAGAACAGAAAAGTCCATACGGCTCAAAACAGAAGGAGTCGCATGCGGTCCAAAGAATCTCTTATAGCTTCATGCGGCTCAAGAGTCCTCTAGAGCTCCATGCGGCTCAAAAGTCCTTCAGAGCTTCATGCGGCTCAGAAATCCCCAATAGCTCCATGCGGCTCGGGTAAAAGCCACGTGGCCCTATGCGGTTCACCTCTACAGCTGGCCATCGAGCAGCGGCCTCATTTAATGCTCTGACGCAACACGGCAGCTCTGACATAAAGGTGAATTGACAGCTTTGTGTTTGCAATTGATTATAAAAGAACAGAACAGTTATATCAGAGGACTGGACTTTTACTTCACAATACAAACTCGCTCATACAAAGAAAGCCTAGGGACAAAAACTAAGGTACAACAATCTAAGTACAATTGTTTAGTTTTTTTCTAGGGGATGACGATAGAGGCTCGGAAAAGCGACGGCTGCTCTGCCTTACTCCTTGGACGATCAGACGTAGCCTTGGCTCTGGTGAAGAAATGCTCTTAGACGTGTGGGGAGACTCCCCTGCGCCTTCTGTTGCTAGATCTCTGGATGTCTCTGTGGTGCTCTCTCTCTTTTTTTGCCAGCCATTTGTAAGGAAATGGCACCTTGCTATTTATAGGAGTGGGGTGTGATCATTAGGGTTTGCAAATGATTGCCTCCTTGAGAAGTTGGTGGTTAAGGATCAATTAATCTGGGCCATTAATTCTGATTGTAGCAAATCTAGGCAATTAATGTGGATTGTATCAAATCTCTGTGGGCAATTAATGTTGATTGCCACAAATCTTTATGATATGCAGCCGTCAGTTCGGATCTCCTACCACGTGTTCAATCTCTTGATTGCAATAAATCTGACTTGATCCGAATAATTATGATGATTGCACTAAATCTGAATGAATAAATCTTGATTGATTTGGTGTCGCGTGTCCCACCATCACCATGTTACGAGCTATAGGAACGCGGGAAAAATTGATTTTCTGCCACGTGTCCTAACCGCGGGCTACAAGAACAGAGTGTCTTGACAGGGCCGCATGAAGGCGGCAACCGCATAAGTATGGCCTATAAAATTTGAGCCGCATGAGAGTGGTTTCCCGCTGAGCCGCATAAACATGGCCACGTGTTAAGGCTACATAAGTGTGGCATCTCAGCATTTGAGCCGCATGGAGATGGTCTCCATGATCCGAGCCGCATGAGAATACTGGCCACATAGGGTGGCTTCTCATGGCGTGAGCCGCATGAAGACGCCCCCCATGATCAGAGTCACATGAGAATACTGGCCGCATAGGGTGGCTTCTCAGGATATGAGCCGCATGAAGACTGCCCCCATGATCCGAGCCGCATGACAGTAACGGCCGCATGGGGAGCTTTAGAATTTGGGAGATTGTGGCGGCTGTAAAAAGATTTTTTTCGTTTCCCTACGCACACGCCATCAGAGTCATTATTTTGATTTTATGTCAGGTATGTCACTTTGTCAGGGCTGTCAGCCGTCAGGGTATTAAATACGGCAATTTGGTTCATGGCCAGCTGTAGAGTAGACTGTTGAGGGCCACGTGGCTCCTTTCTGAGCCGCATAGAGCTTTTCGAGCCGCATGAGGCTCTAAAGGACTTTGAACCGCATGGATGTTAATGGATTTTCTGAGCCGCATGGGGATCCTTCTGTCGGAGCCGCATAGGCTATTCTTTTTTCTTTTCCATGCTTCTACAAGACCCCCTTCAAAGTTTTCAATTTGCAAAATTGAAATACTTTGAATAAGAAGCATGGCTATGTTCATAGGATGTTCTTCTGGCCGCATAAGACTTCCTGGCCGCATAGTCTTCCTAGCCGCATGGACCTCCTGACCGCATGGAATTTTTAGCCGCATGGATTGCTCTGGACGCATGAACCGATCTGGCCGCATACTCTCCTCTCTGCCACGTAGGCGTCATTGATTGCTCTTGATTTGAGCCGTCTTTTGGGGGGAGTCCCAAGAGTCGGCTTATTAATTTTTTGGATTTTCTTTGAATGAATCTCCTTCATGAGAGGGGGCGAAAGCCTAGGAGTCGGTTTTGTCTGTAGCACACGACCCGAAGCGTTCCATCGGTCCACATGCTTCTCCCCTTTTGTCCTCCTATAAATAAGAGTAATTAAGAGAAGAAATTTCTTTACTCTCTCCTTCAATTCAAGCCTTTCTTGCCCTAACTGTCATCCTCTTCTTCAATCACCGATGGCTCCCAAAAAGACTATTACGGCGAAGGGTAAAAAGGCGGCGTCTTCGTCGACTGCGGCGGCGAAGGATAAGAAAGCTGCTTCTACTTCGACTGCGACGACGAATGATAATGTGGCAGCTCCTCCGCCAGTCGCCGTGCCCGTAGTTCACCCCGACGTCCACCACACCATTGCTGGTACGTTGCGTGAGCTTGAAACCCTAACTGTTGTGGCTACGTCGCATGCTCTATACGCGAGCCTTCATCTTCATGTGTGCCGCATGTACGTCTCATATCCGAGTCGCATGGGGTATGCTCCATGTCCGAGCCGCACGAAGACGACTGAGCCGTATAGGCACCTTTAGAACTGACCCGCATGAAGTCCCTCTGAACAGAATTGCATGAGTGCTTAATGGACTGAGCCACATAGCGTTCCACGAATCAGAATCGTATACAAACCCATCTAAATAGAGCCACATGAGGACTCGTCTAACCCGAGCCGCATATACTTTGTAAAAACCTCTGTAAAAAATCGAGCTGTCACGACTCACACCCACTGTGAGGGTACGAGAACGTAACAACGCCCAGCCTACGCCGCAATGTCGGCGGTAGAACGCTGTACTAGGTCATGAACTATAACTAACATTATATGAATACTCTCCATAAGGAGGCCAACACAGAGGTACAACTCAATCACAATCTAGAAGTAGAATATGGTACGATAACATAGATAAGAGAATCCTCAACTGAGGTACAACAGAAATGAAATACAAGTCTAATCATCTCTAAAAATATACAACTCTGAAAGTAAGATAACAGCTAAACATAAAACGAAAGGACAATCTAAGCTATCTACACTATACAAGGTATCATCCTGAGCAGCTGCCTGAACCGCCCCAGGGGTCCAGGTTGCGAGTGTCATCTAGGCAAGCTCCAAGTAAGGGGTGCAGGGTTTCTCATAATCCTCTGTAAAATTTTCAACAGGTCCAGTCAGGACGGGAGCGAGCACAAAACATCTCACGCAGTTCATATCGAGTTAGGAAATATAAAGCATGCAATAGAGTAAGGTACATGAAACGCTGAAAGAAGAAGATATATGAAAAATAGTAGAGATTTTATAACAGGAAATATCTAAATATGATAAGTAAGAACTGTAAGGAACATATGATTTTAGAGTACAATCTGGTTATGTAAACGGGCTAGGAAAATGCAATGGTAACTCCATTGTACGTGGGTGTACAATAGACATATACAATAGTTATACAATATTGTACAATAGGATTTGAGTACATAACCAATTCTACTCCCCCTCCCCAATCAATACACAAGGATCCACTCATGTTACGTTATCTTGCACAATAGTGTACAATATTGTACAATGGGTGTACAATATTATACAATAGATGTACAATATTATACAATAGTTGTACAATGTTATACAATAGTGTACAATGGTCTATCCCTGGAACTCATGTGATACTGAGAGTACAATATGCACAAGGAGTGTACAAGGATATAGGTATTCAATAAATACAATATGGAAGTGAAACGTACATCACAATATGTATCTAGTGAATACAAGGGGATAACATCCCAAAAGGAGATCCATATAGTACCAATCCGTGATAACAATCGTGTCAGCATCAAGTACAGTAATCTAGAGCAAGAATGTAAATCCAGACAAGTATAAAACGGTCAGAGAATGTACTCGCCTCGTATCTGAATGTCTGAAGTAAATATAATGTCCGAGATGAGGTACCTGACTCCTAGTTAGGGCAACACAAGTCAAGATGTATACAGGGGATGATAAATGTAATCTATGATGCGTCTGTATGCTGTCTAGGTCAAACTAGGCCAAAGTCAACTCTTGGTCAACTCTGGTCAACTACACTAGTCAAACTAGGTCATCTAGGTCAAGCCCTAGCCCAAACAAGTCTAACAAGTCTCACTAGGCCTAACCAAGCCTAGGCTAGCACTCACATACTCATTATAAAGTCAATAAGTCATCTAACCCTACCATGAATACATACTCAACTTGGCATTCAAGGTCACATAGAGACATATACATATCTATATACATTATATTTGGTTATAATTTCTATTCATTAGGAACCATCTCATATATATATTTATATATATATATATATATTTTATATATATATATATATATATATATATATATATATATATATATATATATATATATATGGGCTCAAAACATAAATAGAAATATATATATATATATATATATATATATATATATATATATATATATATATATATATATATATATATATATATTGTATCCACAAAGAGAGAGGGAAGGGACAAATCATGGCAATGTGGGTGTCTATACTAGAGTATGTGTCTATGTGTAGTGTTGTGAGGGTGTGGCATGGTACATGGGATATAGGCCATAGTGTTTTAGTTACATGAGATTGTGTGTGTGTAGGAGATGTGTGAGAGTGTTGAATGTGTTTAGCTAGTGTAGTGTGATAGGAAATACATATGAGGTTGACAGTTAAACTAAATGGAGAGATTTCCAGGTTTAAAAGAATCAACATTATATATCAAAATCAGTTGGCAGTTAACATGAAGCAGTGGCTAATATATATCATCTAATACTTAGTTTAAAGGAAGGAAATCATTTCCCAGTTTTCAGTCCTTAGCTCAGTTCCTTCCCAGGTTGCATATCACATAGGGAACAAACCATGGTTCAAAGAACTCAGAAATCAGCCCAAAAATAGCACACAAAATTCCAGTTTCAACACTATTATGAAATCTCAGTTTTTCCAACCCAACTACAACCAAACAATACCAAATTCGACATACCAGTAGGATTCATATAGGAGTACATGACAGCTGTGAGTGTTTAAGGGAATAGAAAATCAGTGTACAGTGGCAGCACATTATGTTCATGTATCAAGAGAGTTTAGGAGAACCCAGTTGACACATTGATAGGGTGTGAATGAGAGTTAAAATCTTGGAAATCAATCTATCTACAACAGTGCACATATATTAGGGAAACAGGAATCACATCAGGTTTTAGGAAATTAAGCCATTCAATTCGATCAAGTGGGAAGAGAATTTAGTTCAGGTTTTTAGCATATCACATATTTTAACATAGTTCAGTGAGAAAAGAAAAGGAAATCAATATGACATTGAACCAAACCATCATTAGGAAAACACCATGTTCTCCAACCCTCAAGCCTTGCAATGTGACATGTGTGAAGAGAGTGGCAAGTGTGAGTAGAAGAGTGATTAGTGTGACAGGAAAAATCAGTAGAAAGTTAAGAAGAACAGTGGCATTGTGTGTGGAGTGGTATCTGGAAACAGGGCAATACAACCAGTGTATAAATTAGAGAAAATAGGAAAACAGTATAATATGAGATATGCTAGCCATGCATTGCTATGATACTAAGATAGTAGTGAACTATGACAGTAAAGTTGAGCTGGGGAGGAGTCCTGGCCTGAACTAAGGAGGATTGGTTAGGCAATGGGGGTCAGAACACCCATATAGAGCCATTGACACCAAGCATCCCCCCTTAGTCTGATACACTAGGGATGAGGATAACCTGTGTATGTGTGGCATAGAGGAAAGACAGTGGTGTGTAGCTCAGTCTCAGATCAAGGAATTAAAGATCAAGGTGAAGATCATTTGGTTCTCAGATTTGTACAATGCAATGTGTCTCAAACTTCTACATAATAACAATAATGTAAACCAGTGCACAGGAATGTGAAATCAGTTCAACCCAATTCAAATACCCAATGTGAATCCTATAACTCAGTCTATATACACTTTCAAAATCAGCTTAAAGGAAAGGAATATTGGAAATCAATTTGACAGGTTGATATCTATAGCAGTTAACACCTATACCCAAACTAATTTCGAAAAACCTAATTCCCTTAATATCACACCAAAACATGTAACCAACATTTTAGTGACTAACACACATGTATATGAATTAAACATGGAAATTTTAATCATCAAAATTCAGTTTAAAACAGGAAATCAAAACAGGTATCAGTCGATACCAAAACAGTGCCATATCAATGTTCGAAATTCCCTTTCCTCAAAACAAAACCTATCTAATGAGTAAAATCAAACTAACAGGTACTAACAATCATGTCTAAGGATTAAAAGGATAATTAAACATTAATTTTAAACGATTAAGCGTGGAAAGAACACAGTGAAGTTAACAGAACCAAAACATGTATCAGTGATAAATGGGAAACTCAAATTCGATTATGGAAAACACATTTATATGTTGAAATAAGAGTTGGTATTTAACCTACTATATGTGCACGTGATGTACATCCAAAATAGTGTCCAAAACATGACACGAACGTGTCCAAAAACATCACACGCACTCGAGCACGGGACAGTCACAGGTCGGGCGACCAGTGTGCGTGTCCAACCGCACCCGACACGTATCCGTTGGACATGAAACTTCGGGGGTGTCATGACAGATACTGCCCCTTACTTCGTGTCCAAGCACACGTGTCCAAGTGCCCTATAATAGCCGCACGGACACACGGGTAGCAGGACAGCCAACCACGTGCGCGCGAAAGCGTGTCCGCGGGTCCAGTACGACCCCGACACGACACAAAACATGTTCAGAACATAAGAATCGTGTAAGCGACACAAAAACTCAACTATCTATTCAAACACAATAAAAAAATAGCAAAGGAAAACCTATTGAGGCATTAGGTCGAATACCTAGGTAATCCTATTGATACGTGTCTGATACGGACACGTACCCGACACAAGTTGGGGTCAGCTCCTACCTGAGGCTAGAGGGGACCTAGGACTATGTATTCATGATGGTAAATCAGTAGTTTAAATAGGAAAGAGGGATTTACCAATGGTTGTCTCAAGCTCCAAAAACTGTCAAAGTACAGTCCATGTTACTGTAGCTCGAGCACAATATGATCCCCAAATCAGTACTCTACCTCCATGGACAGCAAGAGGGTGGTGGTTAGGTCACAATGTAAGAAGTTTGGTTGAAAAAGGATGAGGAATGGAGAAGTTATGGAAAAAGGAAGTTGAGCTCACCTTTTTCTTGAGGAGGAAGAGAATGAACAAGGAGGCAAAGATTTGGGAGGGATTAAATAGGGGGAAAATCCCAAGGTGGCTGCCCTAAAATCTAGGGCTAGGGTTGATCTAAGGGTCCTCCATCATTCTAGACAATTCAATGGCTAGATGAAACTTAGGTAGCCTATCACTAGTCTTAACTAATCAATATGACTAATAACTAATCAAATCACAAATCATGACTAGCCATGACTAACCATGACCAATCTCAATCTAACTTAGTCTAACCATGACTAACTAGGACTAATCTAGGTTAGGTCAAACCAGGTTAGGCTAATCTAGACCACATGGAAATTAGTTAAAATAATATTTAAATCCAACCATTCACAATAAATCATTTAAATTCCTAATAAAATATATTAAATTCTAATAATTCAAAAGTGACAAAGATACCCTCTAGGCTAAAATGATAAATGAAACACCCTAATCTCATGGCCAGGCTCTAGGTCAAGCTGTCTCTATGGTTACACTAGCTAGACACAAAAATCACAAGTCATGATTTTAAATAGTTTAAAAATTAATTAAAAATTACCAAAAATCATAGTATGAAATAAATATCAATAAATAATAATTATAATTACAAAATTTCAAAATTACCCTTATCTAGAAAATTGGGTGCTACAATCCTACCCACCTTATAAAAATTTTGTCCTCGAAATTAAGATGGTAGCAGTCCTTTTTGGTCAAACACCCCACAATCAAAGTCTCAAACATACCGTCAGATAATCATATGGGTCTGTCCAAAATCATGATACTTAGAACCTTCGTCATGCTAGTGAGCAAGGCTATGATAATCACAGAGTCCTCGACTAGGGTACATACCCCTAGGTTCATGGTATTTAAAATTTTTGCATTGACGCATGCGACGGCAAAAACCTTAAATTCCCATACCCGAGAAATACATCCAAAGTCTGACTACGTGTCCTCACTATGCCAACTATCACGACTATCGAAGATTCTAGATCCCATGATTTAGGTGATCTAGCCCATATGATTTTCTCAGAAGAAAAAAAAAACAAACATAACAAAAGAACAACATGACAAAGTTAATTAATCAGCAAGGAACAGATGGAATCGGATTTCAAGGTAGTTATAAAAGAAAATTTTAGGAATGGAATCAAGAAGAACGGAACTTGCAGCAAGATCTCCAATGGTCTGTGCATCCTCGACTGTCCTGACGATAGCTCATCCCTGCTGGTTTCCCCTGGTCTGCTGCTGATGCTGCATGAATCACAGCTGCTGAGAGAATCAGAAATGATGGGAGAAAATCTCTGTACAGATAGAGGTGCACCTCCAATGTAGCAGAAACGCCAACCTAAGTCGGCACAACAGAAGCTGCGGTCTCGAGGCCCTGATAATCAGGACGAGAGGTGGCCAGCCTCTCGATAGTATCCCCCGAACCGAAGTGATGAGATCCTGTCTTCATAACCATCATGAAAACAGATCAAAACAAGGAGCAATTTCTGAGAATGAAGCGAAAATTTAAAGGAGGACAGTTTATATTCAAGGGAAGTCAATAAGCAACAATTTTAGACAAAGGAATCTGATTAAGAGATTTTCCTAATGTGATTGAGTACCTCTAAAAATAATCCTAATCCTGCTGCAGGCTGTAGTGATACTCTAGTTCGAATACCACTACATAAACTTGACCTACATGGGCCACCACTAAAAATGTGTCACGACCCGCACCCACTGTGAGGGTACGAGAACGTAACAACGCCCAGCCTACGCCGCAATGTCGGCGGTAGAACGATGTACTAGGTCATGAACTATAACTAACATTATATGAATACTCTCCATAAGGAGGCCAACACAGAGGTACAACTCAATCACAATCTAGAAGTAGAATATGGCACGATAACATAGATAAGAGAATCCTCAACTGAGGTACAACAGAAATGAAATACAAGTCTAATCATCTCTAAAAATATACAACTCTGAAAGTAAGATAACAGCTAAACATAAAAAGAAAGGACAATCTAAGCTATCTACACTATACAAGGTATCATCCTGAGCAGCTGCCTGAACCGCCCTAGGGGTCCAGGTTGCGAGTGTCATCTAGGCAAGCTCCAAGTAAGGGGTGCAGGGTTCCTCATCATCCTCTGTAAAATTTTTAACAGGTCCAGTCAGGACGGGAGCGAGCACAAAATATCTCACGCAGTTCATATCAAGTTAGGAAATATAAAGCATGCAATAGAGTAAGGTACATAAAATGCTGAAAGAAGAAGATATATGAAAAATAGTAGAGATTTTATAACAGGAAATATCTAAATATGATAAGTAAGAACTGTAAGGAACATGTGATTTTAGAGTACAATCTGGTTATATAAACGGACTAGGAAAATGCAATGGTAACTCCATTATACGTGGGTGTACAATAGACATATACAATAGTTATACAATGTTGTACAATAGGATTTGAGTACATTACCAATTCTACTCCCCCTCTCCAATCAATACACAAGGATCCACTCATGTTATGTTATCTTGCACAATAGTGTACAATGTTATACAATGGGTGTACAATATTATACAATAGATGTACAATGTTATACAATAGTTGTACAATGTTATACAATAGTGTACAATGGTCTATCCCTGGGACTCATGTGATACTGAGAGTACAATATGCACAAGGAGTGTACAAGGATATAGGTATTCAATAAATACAATATGGAAGTGAAACGCACATCACAATATGTATCTAGTGAATACAAGGGGATAACATCCCAAAAGGAGATCCATATAGTACCAATCCGTGATAACAATCGTGTCAGCATCAAGTACAGTAATCTAGAGCAAGAATGTAAATCCAGACAAGTATGAAACGGTCAGAGAATGTACTCGCCTCGTATCTGAATGTCTGAAGTAAATGTACTGTCCGAGATGAGGTACCTGACTCCTAGTTAGAGCAACACAAGTCAAGATGTATACAGGAGATGATAAATGTAATCTATGATGCGTCTGTATGCTGTCTAGGTCAAACTAGGCCAAAGTCAACTCTTGGTCAACTCTGGTCAACTACACTAGTCAAACTAGGTCATCTAGGTCAAGCCCTAGCCCAAACAAGTCTAACAAGTCTCACTAGGCCTAACCAAGCCTAGGCTAGCACTCACATACTCATTATAAAGTCAACAAGTGATCTAACCCTACCATGAATACATACTCAACTTGGCATTCAAAGTCACATAGAGACATATACATAACTATATACATTACATTTGGTTATAATTTCTATTCATTAGGAACCATCTCATATATATATATATACATATATATATATATATATATATATATATATATATATATATATATATATATATATATATATATATATATATATATATATATATATATATATATATATATATGGGCTCAAAACATAAATAGAAATATATATATATATATATATATATATATATATATATATATATATATATATATATATATATATATATTGTATCCACAAAGAGAGAGGGAAGGGACAAATCATGGCAATGTGGGTGTCTATACTAGAGTATGTGTCTATGTGTAGTGTTGTGAGGGTGTGGCATGGTACATGGGATATAGGCCATAGTGTTTTAGTTACATGAGATTGTGTGTGTGTAGGAGATGTGTGAGAGTGTTGAATGTGTTTAGCTAGTGTAGTGTGACAGGAAATACATATGAGGTTGACAGTTAAACTAAATGGAGAGATTTCCAGGTTTAAAAGAATCAACATTATATATCAAAATCAGTTGGCAGTCAACATGAAGCAGTGGCTAATATATATCATCTAATACTTAGTTTAAAGGAAGGAAATCATTTCCCAATTTTCAGTCCTTAGCTCAGTTCCTTCCCAGGTTACATATCACATAGGGAACAAACCATGGTTCAAAGAACTCAGAAATCAGCCCAAAAATAGCACACAAAATTCCAGTTTCAACACTATTATGAAATCTCAGTTTTTCCAGCCCAACTACAACCAAACAATACCAAATTCGACATACCAGTAGGATTCATATAGGAGTACATGACAGCTGTGAGTGTTTAAGGGAATAGGAAATCAGTGTACAGTGGCAGCATATTATGTTCATGTATCAAGAGAGTTTAGGAGAACCCAATTGACACATTGATAGGGTGTGAATGAGAGTTAAAATCTTGGAAATCAATCTATCTACAACAGTGCACATATATCAGGAAAACAGGAATCATATCAGGTTTTAGGAAATTAAGCCATTCAATTCGATCAAGTGGAAAAAGAATTTAGTTTAGGTTTTTAGCATATCACATATTTTAACATAGTTCAGTGAGAAAAGAAAAGGAAATCAATATGACATTGAACCAAACCATCATTAGGAAAACACCATGTTCTCCAACCCTCAAGCCTTGCAATGTGACATGTGTGAAGAGAGTGGCAAGTGTGAGTAGAAGAGTGATTAGTGTGACAGGAAAAATCAGTGGAAAGTTAAGAAGAACAGTGGCATTGTGTGTGGAGTGGTATCAGGAAACAGGGCAATACAACCAGTATATAAACTGGAGAAAATAGGAAAACAGTGCAATATGAGATATGCTAGCCATGCATTGCTATGATACTAAGGTAGTAGTGAACTATGACAGTAAAGTTGAGCTGGGGAGGAGTCCTGGCCTGAACTAAGGAGGATTGGTTGGGCAATGGGGGTCAGAACACCCATATAGAGCCATTGACACCAAGCATCCCCCCTTAGTCTGATACACTAGGGATGAGGATAACCTCTGTGTGTGTGGCATAGAGGAAAGACCGTGGTGTGTGGCTCAGTCTCAGATCAAGGAATTAAAGATCAAGGTGAAGATCATTTGGTTCTCAGATTTGTACAATGCAATGTGTCTCAGACTTCTACATAATAACAGTAATGTAAACCAGTGCACAGGAATGTGAAATCAGTTCAACCCAATTCAAATACCCAATGTGAATCCTATAACTCAGTCTATATACACTTTCAAAATCAGCTTAAAGGAAAGGAATATTGGAAATCAATTTGACAGGTTGATATCTATAGCAGTTAACACCTAGACCCAAACTAATTTCGAAAAACCCAATTCCCTTAATATCACACCAAAACATGTAACCAACATTTCAGTGACTAACACACATGTATATGAATTAAACATGGCAATTTTAATCATCAAAATTCAGTTTAAAATAGGAAATCAAAACAGGTATCAGTCGATACCAAAACAGTGCCATATCAATGTTCGAAATTCCCTTTCCTCAAAACAAAACCTATCTAATGAGTAAAATCAAACTAACAGGTACTAACAATCATGTCTAAGGATTAAAAGGATAATTAAACATTAATTTTAAATGATTAAGAGTGGAAAGAACACAGTGAAGTTAACAGAACCAAAACATGTATCAGTGATAAATGGGAAACTCAAATTCGATTATGGAAAACACATTTATATGTTGAAATAAGAGTTGGTATTTAACCTACTATATGTGCACGTGATGTACATCCAAAATAGTGTACAAAACATGACACGAACGTGTCCAAAAACATCACACGCACTCGAGCACGGGACAGTCACAGGTCGGGCGACCAGTGCGCGTGTCCAACCGCACCCGACACGTATCCGTTGGACACGAAACTTCGGGGGTGTCATGACAGACACTGCCCCTTACTTCGTGTCAAAGCACACGTATCCACGTGTCCTATAATAGCCGCACGGACACACGGGTAGCAGGGCAGCCAACCACGTGCGCGCGGGAGCGTGTCCGCGGGTCCAGTACGACCCCGACACGACACAAAACATGTTCAGAACATAAGAATCGTGTAAGCGACACAAAAACTCAATTATCTATTCAAACACAATCGAAAAATATCAAAGGAAAACCTATTGAGGAATTAGGTCGAATACCTAGGTAATCATATTGATACGTGTTTGATACGGACACGTACCCGACACAAGTTAGGGTCAGCTCCTACCTGAGGCTAGAGGGGACCTAGGACTATGTATTCATGATGATAAATCAGTAGTTTAAATGGGGAAGAGGGATTTACCAATGGTTGTCTCAAGCTCCAAAAATTGTCAAAGTGCAGTCCATGTTACTGTAGCTCGAGCACAATATGATCCCCAAATCAGTACTCTACCTCCATAGACAGCAAGAGGGTGGTGGTTAGGTCACAATACAAGAAGTTTGGTTGAAAAAAGATGAGGAATAGAGAAGTTATGGAAAAATGAAGTTGAGCTCACCTTGTTCTTGAGGAGGGGGAGAATGAACAAGGAGGCAAAGGTTTGGGAGGGATTAAATAGGGGGAAAATCCCAAGGTGGCTGCCCTAAAATCTAGGGCTAGGGTTGATCTAAGGGTCCTCCATTATTCTAGACAATTCAATGGCTAGATGAAACTTAGGTAGCCTATCACTAGTCTTAACTAATCAATATGACTAATAACTAATCAAATCACAAATCATGACTAGCCATGACTAACCATGACCAATCTCAATCTAACTTAGTCTAACCATGACTAACTAGGACTAATCTAGGTTAGGTCAAACCAGGTTAGGCTAATCTAGACCACATGGAAATGAGTTAAAATAATATTTAAATCCAACCATTCACAATAAATCATTTAAATTCCTAATAAAATATATTAAATTCTAATAATTCAAAAGTGACAAAGATACCCTCTAGGCTAAAATGATAAATGAAATACCCTAATCTCATGGCCAGGCTCTAGGTCAAGCTGTCTCTATGGTTACACTAGCTAGACACAAAAATCACAAGTCATGATTTTAAATAGTTTAAAAATTAATTAAAAATTACCAAAAATCATAGTATAAAATAAATATCAATAAATAATAATTATAATTACAAAATTTTAAAATTACCCTCATCTGGAAAACTGGGTGCTACACGAGCCGCATAAGAACTCGTTTAAACAGAGCCGTATGTACTCTGTAAAAACTCGAGCCGCATAAGAACTCGTTGAGTCAGAGCCGCATGAACTCTAAATGTTTTCTGGTCGTCTTCTGACTTTGTTTCTTTTGTCTCTTTTCAGTAAATTTGCCAGTTAATGCTGCTGGAGAACTTTTGGTGGGGCGCGCCCAATCTGCTATGGGCTATAGGTATGATCACATAGTCGAGTATGTGACGAACCAGCTTCCAAAAGAGCCTTCGGAGAGGCTTAATGCCATCAAGAAACAGTCCTTTCACTTCCTCTGTGCCATGATAAACTCGAGGAAATTGGAGGGGAATACCTGAAGCCTGCATTCCTCTTTGGGGATGCTTTGTCTGTAAAGAACACCTGGGCGCTGGATATATCCGAGAGCTGGGACTTTACTCTTGACGGGGTGGAGATCCATATCCCTCCGATAGAGCATCATTTTTCTCTGTCCTGGTTCAATATGCTACAGCTAGACAGAAAGATGGTAGACTCCTTGACTCCCAGCAAGTCGAGGATGTTTGTGGAAAACATCCATTACAATAGGAATTTAGGGTCAGCGTATCCGGGAAGGGAACCGGTCAGTCGGTACGTGATGGGACTTGCTCCGGGTACCTTCATAAACGTAACGGGTCCCAATTTCATATTTGCCCAAGCTGATACCTTCTTGAACCAGCTCGCTCGGAAATGGTCTTATTCCGTCAGCCGGTTGGCATTGGTGAACTGGATAAACCCTATCCCTACATAGGCCAATTTGACAACGTAGATTTTGCGAAAGTATGAGGCTTTCTTGCGTGAGATCAGCCTCTACCACGCCATTCGGGGCACCGGTCATGGTCTACCCATAAATAAACCATTATTCATGGCTCTCCTGGAGATATACAACCGGAGGACGGGCACCTTCTTCATGCCTGGAGGAGAGCTGGGACTGGCTCTCCACGAGATGTATGTTGTCTCCAAGCTGCCCTGGGGACAAGAAGTCTTTGAAGTGTACACCCCCACGAGCGAAGAGCTCGAGGATTTGGATCGGCAGTTCCACAACACTTGTCATCAAACGGCTATCAAAAAAGATGGTAGCTCGAAAGGAAGCACTCCTCACACCACCACTTGGGTCACATACCTTTTTACACTCGGCACCTCGGGCCGGGTTTCTTCCCGAGATCCTCGAACTCATAAGGAGGTACAACACTTGGTGTCAACTTCCAAGAGATCGAGGTCTACGGGCGACACCTTTTGAAGTAAAACCGACTCCTTTAGTTATTTTTATCATGGTACTCAGCGATTGTCGGAGAAGGCGCTCCTTGCGAGATTTCTAATCGTGTGGCTACGGAACTGTGTAGTCTTAGGAGGGGCGGGCTCCAACGAAAGGATTAGTCGCCACTTTATCCTCCCTACCGTAAAGCTGGTTTTTGGGGTTAGGCTGGCCATTCTTCCGCCCATGGTGTGCAGCATACACCACAGCCTTCGTGCCTTTTCATCCATGGTCATCGCCCGTGACACGGTGATGGATTTTGAGCACGTAGAGCTGCCATACCATTATCTAATAGGGTGGCTATTAATGCACTGCCGGTCTCTGATGAGGCCTGGAGCAGAGGACGGTGTTACGGTCGATGATGCTTTCCTTTTCCAGTTCCACTATCAGCCCTGGGAGTACAGTACCATGCCAGCCTGTCGGAGGGCGCTGGCGAGAGTGGACGGATACGACTTTTGTGTGTCCGTACCTCATTTTATTGCCGAAGAAGTGAGGAGTGCACATGTTGATGGTACCGAACCTCCTCTCCTTTTGTCCGAGAAACTGCTCCTTTGGCTGCAGAATATCCGTCCAGCACACCTAGTATATCGTAACCGCAACAACGTCTACCTGGAGCCCCACTTGTCCAACAGGTTTCCAGCCAGTTCGGGTATAGCCAGCTGTTCTTCGACAGTCCCAGCTCTTGCCTGGGCTTTGAAGGTAGCGTCTTGGATGGTATCAGGACATGGCATTATTACGACACAGTTCATACCCGAACCACCTTTTCAGTCCCTGATGGCGAGGTACCAGGGGAGATTTTGTATATGGCAGCCTTATACCATATTACGGCGAGCAAGCCTCCCGTTCATTTCGACCCGAGTACCAGTTTTATCGTGGGTACTAGCTTGGAGGAGAAGCCCAAGGGGTCTAAGAAGAGGAAGAGGAAGGCGAACACAGTTCCCGTGCCTAACTCGGAGTCCACTACTGTGGACGAAGAGAATGATGAGCATGATACGGATGACTCTTTCCTTCCGATGGAAGATGTTGGGGCGGATCAGCCGCCCATTGTGTCCGATGAAGTGGTGGCGGATCAGCCGCCTGATGTGCCTAGTCCTGTACGAAAATGTAGCAGGCAAATCTCCCCTGTTGGCGGTATTCCTTATTCTCGGAAATGGGCTGCAACCAGACGTCGCAAGCTAACTATAAGGGAGGGAAGCGAGGACGTCGACCCTGCTTCGGAGGTAGATCGAGTTACTACCATCTTTATTCAGTTCTTCCTTTCTCTTGAACTTTGATCTTAACCATCTTCCTTTTCTCTCGTAGGTATCAGAAGAAGAGGAATCTCAGGAACCAGTTACAGTTTTTAAAGTCGATTCGGCCCTGAATACTTTGATCGATGACATATGTGTCAGGATTATTTTGGCCGGGGCTCTCTCGACGGCGGCTGAGGGATCTCAGGTTGCTGAGGTCGTGACTCAAGACGACGGGGACTCTGATGAACCTGTCCTCGAAACTATTGAATTTTATTAAGGTGACGCTGATCCAGTCGTACCTCCCTCCGGGGCGGCTGGGACAGAAGAGCGAGCTGAATTCGGTTTGGAGGGTACTAGTGAGGGGATTATGGCTGTTGTGGATGAACCTCAGCCTCCACGATCCTCGCTTGGTAAGATAAGCCAAATTTTGACTAATGAGGAGGCCCATTCGCTCTATCATCACATCCTTCGGGTTACGTCGATTGATGGTTGCTCTGGGCATGCAGGTCCTGCCCTTTCAGTGTCGATGATGGATATTGTTAAGATAGGCTCTGCCAGAGGGGATCTGGTGGAGGGGAGCGTGCCCCCTCCTCTTCCGGCTCGTCTTGAGGGGCCTTCTGCCGGATCGAGTTTGGAAGGTCATATGACGGCACCGCCCGGACAGGGAGCAATGGTCCCTGCATCTTCTTTTGCTCATACGACTTTGGGGGTTGACCTCTCAGCCTTACCGAGTATCCAGATTGTTCGGGCCGCGAAGGAGGAATTGGCCGCTGTTCAAGCGTCCTTTCGCTCAGAATTTATTTCCCTTGTGGCAGGGGTGGCAAGTTCTGTTGTGTCTTCTTCGACACTTACAGCCACACTTCCTTTGACACCGTCCTCTACGAAAGTTCTGGATGAGGTATCGCAGGATGTGGTTGATAGCTTCTACTGCCATTTGAAGAGAGGAGTAGAAGCTGTTGTGGGACGGGGGACCCCTTTCGCCTTGGCCTGACAATGCGCCCAAGGCCAAATTGACATTCTCAAAACCCTTTCTGGCGGAGAAGGGATAGCTGCGCTTCTGGAGGCCAAGCTGTTGGAGGCTGATCAGCTTGTGGCCCAGTTTCAAGTGCTGTGACAAGCTGATTTATCTACAGTAATTAATCAGGAGCGGGGGTTCCTCATCACCGCCCTGGAGAAGATAAGGCTCGCGCGAGATACATCTAAGCCAGTTATAACAAAGGACCTCGACGACTTGTCTCTCTTGTACGACCAGTTGAGCCACCGGAGCGAGGTTTGCAGGGCTCGGGAGGTGGCCGCCTCCCAGGGAGTAATCGATACAAGGGAGCAGATTCTTGAGCTTCAGAAGAAGCTGGCCTTCTTGGAGTCTGAGCTTGAAGCTTCCCGTATGGACAAAGAGCTGATTGTTCAGGATGCCGAAAGGGTTTCCAGAGCTTCTGCTAACCTGGAACGTGCTCTGAAAAAGTTTGAGAAGGGCTGGCGGGCTCATGCGCCCATAGAAGATGCGGCGCTACTTACTCAAGAGGTCGAGCGTCGGGCCAAACAGCGATTTGAGCGGTCGACTGCCTTGTTGAGGGACCGTCTCAGGGCATTATGTATCGCCGAACAATAGTCGGCTTTTTTTCTTATTTTTGTTTTTGTTTTTTTCCTTTTTTGAGAGGGACGTGGTCCTCAGAACATGTAGTACTTTTGCCTTTCAAATAAAAGAGTATGCTTTATTCTACCCTTCAATTGTACTACTTATTGTGTTTATGGTGTTATGGTACTTGCCCCACTGGGGGACTGTTTGTGGACTTGTTACCCTGGGTATACCTTGGTTTTAGGTACAGATAACAAGTTGATGGGGATACTTGGAACAATTCTACAGTAAGATGGCTATGGACGTTCCTGGCATCGGGAGGAAGAATGCCATGGAGCAGCTGGGCCCCCGGGGCATGATGAGAAGTGAGAGGCATGTACTAGGAAACTTAGTACAACATTTGTGGTCAACAGAGGACATTTGTGGTCAGCAGAGGACATTTGTGGGCCTATTATCCTTGGCGTACCCTGAAGTTTTTTTTCGTACGGATAATAAGTCGAGAGAGAACCAACATACTTACTCAGAAGTAATGAGGACATGGTAAATATGAGGGTTTCTTCGATGAAGCCTTCCCACTCAGAGGTAAGGAGGACATGGCAGGAGGGGGCTCCATGAAGGGAATATAGAACAACTCAGAGGTAATGAGGACGTGGAAGTTCTATGTAAGTGGGCGGTTTATTTTTTGTGGAAGTGAAAACAACTCAGAGGTAACATCGACTTGGTTGTTTTGGAGAATTTGTGGATCGGTTACCCTTTTTGTGCGCTGAAAGTGCGGGTATTGGATCATAAGGAGGAAGCTCCTTTTGGAAAGAAAGTTCAGAGGTATAATCATACATGACTTACTACCTAAAAGATGCATTATAGATTCATCTGTAGTAACCAGAGTATAAGTTCAACGGTACCTGTAGGTACATAACTCGATAATCTAGGAGACTTGGAGTCGGCATATGAGTTCAGTGGTACGAGATGGTACATGACTCGTCATTGTGGAAGATTTGAAGTCAGGATGTGAGTTCAGCTGTACGAAAGAGTACATGACTCATCACTCTGGCAGATTTTTAGTTGGGATGTGAGTTCAGCGATACCAGCGGGTACATAACTCATTATTTTGGCAGATTTGAAGGTGGGAGGTGAGTTCAGTGGTACCAGCGGGTACGTAACTCATCATTTTGGCAGATGTCGTTTCAGACGTAATACTTCTTTAGGAACTTACCATTAATGGGCAATATGAGCAAGTCTCTATTTTGTTTTACGAGGCGGTAAGCTCCATTAGAGAATACAGCGTTGATAATAAACGGGCCTTCCTATTTTGGCTGGAACTTACCGGCAGTTTTGTGAGTCATAACCATCGGCCTCCGAACTGCCAGAGCAAGGTCGCCGACTTGGAATGTTCTTATTTTAACTTACTTATTGAAGGCTCCGGAGATACGGGCTTGGTACAGCTCGATTCGTTGTTGAGCTAACAGATACTTTGTTGGCCCATTGGTCATATGGTCAAACTGATTTTAATAATTGATCAAACTATGTCTCGATATATGGAGCTAGTCAGGATATCTCGGACTCTTGGACATGATAAAGAACAGCTATCTACTCAGTTCAAGACCGAAGCGTTGTTTGCCTGTTCGAGTCAGTATTTCTTTGAATAATATATTTTTTATTTTATTTGTGTCTAGGAATACTTTGTACACCGAGTCGTACTCGCAAATAGGCTATTCCAAAATGATTTCAAAATGTTTTTAAAATGTCCTTAGTTTTGAAAAATATTCGTATTTACAAAAGCTCCAAAAAGGTTTTCAAAATTCCCCAAAAACTAATTTAAAAAACCCTAACCTAACCCTGACAGAACTCGGCTAGAGTTCGGCCAGAGTTCGGTTAGTGGCCATTTTGTTTTTGAATTCCTTGGAACTTGGTCCTCCTGCAGTTGCGGATTTGACCGAGATTTTTTCATCGAATTCTGCCCGAAGTCTGCACGAATTCTGCCAGAATTCTGTCTTTGGAACTCCTGTAAATAGAAAAGGATTTCGATCATTTTAACTCACTCATTCACTTTCAATCTTCTCTCTACTAAAAGCTTTCAGTCTTCCAAAGAGTTTTTCTTGAGCTTTAATTTTCAGATCCCAAGCCAGTTACAATCCTCTAGAAGTTTTGCCAGTGCGGTGCGGTCTAGAAGTTTATGAGTGATTGTAATCAGAAGGCTTGATAGAAGAATACTTCTTCACAATTGAAGTTGGACGAGTTCTTCGTATGAAAGCTCGCATTGTAAAAGTTGCAAGGACTTCGTAAGAAAACTTGCGATTTTGCCAATAGTGGATTCAACTGGTAGCAAGAGTTCTACCAACTGGACTAGTCCTCAACAGAGGAAAACCAGTATACATCGCTGTCTTTGTATTTTCTTTCTTATCTCTGCCTTTACATTTTTTAGTTGTGATTATTATTTTGTGATCATGCTGCTAACAATTTTTAATTAGCATTATTCCGCTGCCAACTCTATTTACCCCCCTCTAGAGTATTCTGCTTTACGATTTCGTTCCTACAATTGGTATCAGAGCCAGTACTGCAACTAGAGGTAATATATTCTGATCCTAATTGCTCCTACAATTGGTATCAGAGCGGGTGTTACAGGTAAAGCAAGGTAACATTGCAATTATTTATTCATTTAACTAATTGTTATTTAGATCACAGCACAACACATGGCAACTGTGAAATTCACAAGTGAAGGACAGGCCACAAGCAGACCTCCACTGTTTGATGATACGAATTATACCTATTGGAAAACACGGATGAGTTTCTTCTTGAAATCACTTGACTTTGATTTATGGTCTATTGTTATTGATGGCTATCAAAAGACACCTCGTATAAATGTTGATGGAGTTTTAATTGAAAAACCCCATAACAGATATACGGAAGAAGAAAAAAAAAGGCCAGTCTTGATGTACGTGCTATTAACGCTTTATTTTGTGCTTTAGACAGAACTGAATTTAACAGGGTGTCTATCTGCACAACTGCTAATGAAGTGTGGAAGCTTCTTGAAGTAACACATGAAGATACGACTCAAGTCAAAGAATCAAAGGTCAGCAGATTTACTCAAGAGTATGAGGTGTTCAAGATGAAGCCTAACGAAACAGTTACTCAGATGTTTGAAAGATTCTTGGATATTATAAATCCTTTGTCCTCCCTAGGCAAAGATTACAGTAACCATGAAAAGATTTGCAAACTCCTGCGAGCACTTACCAACAACTGGATTCCAAAGGCTACTACAATCATTGAAGGGAACGACCTCACAACTATGTCCCTCGAAGTACTTATTGGTAAGCTACTCACTCATGAACTGGAGCTACAAGATTTTGAAGAGCCTGCACCAAATGAGAAGACGATCGCTTTCAAGGCTCAGCACAGAAATACTGCTGAAGGTGATTCAGACAGCAGTGAATCTGATACTGAAGTTCAGGCACTCCTAGCAAGAAAATTCAAAAGATTCATGAGATATGAGAAGAAAGCCAAAGAAAACAATAGTAGCAACAACTGGTATCAAGATGATGCTGTCTGCTATGGCTGCAAGAAGAAGGGACACATGAAGAAGGATTATCCTACAAACTCATCATCAAGCAAGAAGAGCAACATATATAAGAAAGGGAACCTGAAGAGATCAACATCTCGGAAATATGCTAACACCAGCATATGGCATGAAAGTGAAGCCAGCAACTCAGAAGACGAACAATCAGAAGACGCTGCAAATGTATGCTTTATGACATCCGATCGGGTACTCTCTGAACCTGTAGTTGATACATATGATGACTTCACCTTTGAGCAACTAGGAGAAGCCTTCAGTAAACTGATAAGTGATTACAGGAAACTGCGTAACAAATATCCGACCTCTAATAAGGTACTCAAAGAGTACAAAGGTGAAATAGGAAGACTTACCGACCAACTAGCTGAGGTTAGAAATAATGTTAGTGAGTCTGGTGAGATTTTATCTGTCAAGCTCTTATTACACGAGACTTCCAAGTCATCCGAAGAGAAAGACAAGGTTATTGACCAACTGAAAGAAGAACTTTCTAAAGAGAAGAAAAGTCTTCAATGTGCACATGTCAGAATGGAAGCACTCACTTCTGACTATACTAAGTTGTATGACACTTCCAAAAGATTGGAAATTAGGTTAGGAAAATAGCCTGAGACTGCTGCTTCCTACCCTAACACGTGTCACTTATCGAATAATCGGAACATTCCCAAACCAAACACTCTCAGACCTAACCCTATCAAACATTTGCCTAAAAAGGTTAAGCCCAAACAGGATTATAGGTATGCTTTCTTCTATACTAGAAAACCTAAACCTACCAACCATGCACATCACTCAGCTTTCAACACTGAACATGCACAATGTCATTGTTGTGGCTACACTGGTCATATTTCTTCTGCATGTAGAATCAGAAAGCTTGTTGATTTAAATATTTATGCATGGATACCAAAAGCTAACATTTCAGGACCCTACAAGAAATGGGTACCAAAAGTTTCATCTACAAATTGTTTTGTAGGTGGAACACCTTTTACATGCTAAAAGCAAATGGATCCTCGACAGTGGTTGTTCACGGCATATGATCGGTGACGCTACATTATTTGCAACACTGTCGAAGAAAAAGAAGGAAGGTTATGTCTCCTTCGGTAACAACTTAAAAGGGTATATCATTGGTATTGGTGATATTGGTAAGTCTCCCTATCCTGTGATTAAGGATGTCTGTCTGGTTACCGAGTTGAAACATAATCTACTCAGCATAAGTCATCTAGCTGATCATGGTTATGGCATCAACTTTGGCAAAGACAAATGTACTATAGTTGATAGCTCAACTGGTAGTACTATTTTTGAAGGTATCAGGGAAGACAACATATATGTTTTCTATTTGTTGGAAGAAACTAACATTTCAGGTAGATGCTTAATAGCAAAAAGTGATGAGAGTCATCTGTGGCATATGAGACTCGGTCACGCAAATATAGACACAATCTTAAGATTATCCACGAAGAAGCTAGTACACGATTTACCGGACATAACATTTAAGAAGGATTCGGTATGCAGCCAATGTGAAAAGAACAAAGCTACCAGATCCACATTCAAGTCAGTAAACGCAGTATGTACTACTAGACCTCTATAATTGCTACATATAGACTTATTTGGTCCTAGCAGAGTTGCTAGTCTCGGAGGTAAGCTATATGCTTTTGTAATTATAGATGATTACTCTAGATACACGTGGGTATACTTTTTGACACGCAAGAATGATGCATTATCCGAATTTGTCGCCTTTTGCAAGAAAGTACAGAATGAAAAAGGTTACATGATCACTCGTATTAGAAACGATCATGGTGGCGAATTCGAGAATGCAGAGTTTGAGCAATTTTGTGACACACACGGTTTTGTATACGAGTTCTTCTGCCCTAGGACTCCACATCAAAATGGAGTTATGGAACGTAAGAACAGAACTCTATCCGAAATGTCCAGAGTAATGTTAAATCAGTTTAGTCTACCCAAATATTTCTGGGCTGAAGCTGTCAATACAGCTTGTTTTGTTCTCAATAGAGTTCTAATTCGACCCAAATCGAAGAAGACTCCATTTGAGTTATGGTTTGATAGAATTCCATCAGTTTCATATTTTAGAATATTTGGTTGTAAATGCTTTATTCTTAATACAAAAGACAATTTGGGAAAGTTTGACGAAAAGGCCGATGAAGGTATATTTTTAGGTTATGCGGCCAAGAGCAAAGGATACAGAGTCTTCAACAAACGAACTATGATCATCGAAGAATCAATCAACGTCACCTTTGATAAATTGAATCAAATGACTATTGATAACAATGACAAAGATCTAACTATACCAAGCTCAACACCAGCTGATTCTCTACCAAGCTCAGCACTAGCTGATCCTCCTAGAGAAGATCTAGGCACCAGCTACCTTCAGAGTCTGCCGAAAAGATTAAAATTTATGGCTGATCATCCAAAGGATTTGGTAATTGGTGATATTACCAAAGGTGTAAGTACTCGTACATCCAGTAGAGATATTATTTCTAGTGTTGCATTCATTTCACAGCTAGAACCCAAAACCATTGATGAAGCATGTAGTGATAATTTTTGGATAGATGCTATACAAGAGGAATTAAACCAATTTGAACGAAATCAAGTTTGGGAACTTGTTCCCAAGCCTATTGATCATCTGGTCATTGGCACCCGTTGGGTATTCCGAAATAAACTGAACGAGAATGGTTTAGTGACTCGTAATAAGGCTCGACTCGTAGCTCAAGGATACAATCAGGAAGAAGGTATCGACTACGATGAGACTTATGCCCCAGTTGTGAGATTAGAATCCATTCGCATGTTATGTGCATTTGCATGTTTTCATAATTTCAAATTATTTCAAATGGATGTCAAGAGTGCATTTTTAAATGGTTTTATAAAAGAAAAAGTTTTTGTAGCACAACCTCCAGGTTTCACAGATTTTAAAAACCCTGATCATGTTTTCAAGTTGAAGAAAGCTTTATACGGTTTAAAACAAGCCCCTCGTGCTTGGTATGATCGTCTAAGCTCTTTCCTACTTGACAACGGTTTTTTCAAAGGGCAAGGTTGATACTACACTTTTTATTAAGTCTTTTAATGGCAAGCTTCTCTTAATACAAGTCTATGTTGATGATATTATATTTGGATCTACTGATGAATCTTTTTGTCAAGAATTCTCTAAGTGTATGCAGAATGAGTTTGAGATGAGCATGATGGGAGAGCTGAAATTCTTTTTCGGACTGTAAATCAAGCAAACTGACAATGGGACATTCATAAATCAAGCCAAGTACACAAAAGATTTGTTAAAGAAGTTTGATTTGGACAATGTCAAACCTATTGGCACTCCGATGGCAACTTCAATAAAGCTTGATATTGATGAACAAGGCAAGCCTGTCGACACACGTAAGTATCGAGGTATGATCGGTAGTTTACTTTATTTAACTGCTAGTCGTCCAGATATTATGTTTAGTGTTTGCCTGTGTGCACGTTTTCAAGCTAATCCAAAGGAATCACATCTGTGCGCAGTTAAGCTTATCTTTCGAGACCTTAAGGGCACTTCTTCTGTTGGCTTATGGTATCACAAAACCAAGTTCTTTGACCTTATTGGTTACTCGGATGCAGATTTTGCTGGATGCAAAGTTGATAGAAAAAGTACCAGTGGCACATGTCATTTCTTAGGCAAGGCTTTAGTCTCATGGTTTAGTAAAAAGCAAAATTCTGTAGCCCTATCAACAACAGTGGCTGAGTATATCGCCGCAGGACGTTGTTGTGCTCAGATTTTATGGATGAAACAAACCTTAGAAGACTATAATTTATTTTACACACATTCCCATTTTCTGTGACAATACGAGCACAATTAATTTGACTAAGAATCCAGTATGTCACTCTCGTACTAAGCATATCGAGATCCGACATCATTTTCTTAGAGATCATCATCAGAATGGAGATATTGACCTTGTATACATAGACACTGAGAATCAATTAGCCGACATCTTCCCAAAACCTCTAGCAGAAGATCATTTCAATTATTTACGTCGAAAATTAGGAATTTTGGACGTCAATAATGTTAATTAATTTTGTTTTATGATTATATTTCAATATGCAAAACCTGTGTTAGAAACAAGCCAATAAAGAGTCTGTCTGTCACCACAACTACGGTTGAAGCGAAGCGGTACTTAAGAGTTCCCCGGTGAACCTCCGCCAGCTGGGACAGTACTCCTACAGCTAATCTGAGACAGTCGCTGTGTAACAAAATTTAATCTATAAAATAATATTAATTATATTAATTGAAGGTTGAAATTACTAATCTTTAAATTAAATCTTTGAAATGAGTCAATGAAAAAAAAAGTGGCCCAAACCAACTAACAGAACCCTAGGCAAATTCGGCGAGAATTCGGACCGAATTTGGCCCGAGTTCGGTTAGTGGTATCTGGTTATATAACCAGAACCCGAGAGCCTCTTCTTCTTCATTGCTTCTAAAACCACCTTCACAGCAACAGCAGTCGCGCGAAAGCTTTTTAAATCCTAGTTCTTCACCACCTCGTTTCTTCCAATCTACGTGGTAAAATCCATCCAAATTTTGGATTCGTGCGAAGATCGTTGTCCTCTACAACATACTTGAATCTCGAGAGGTATAACTCCGTATTTCTCCTCCTTTCAATTTCGTACATATTTACTTTATTTACACAATACCGCCTAAGGGATTTAACCCCTTCAAGAGGAAGAAGACGACCAATCCTAGTGAGGAAGGATCATCTTCAAATCCACCCACGGATTCCCTCTTTTCACCAGTTCAATCGAGCGATGGCACGTTCGATGGGTTTTATTTTCAAACCCTAGATCAAGCCCTTCTGTGGTATGGAGACTTTTCTATGAGATCCATATGCACAGGCGCTCCTATCAAATGGACTGTGTTTCCAGAACACCGTCCTTATTTTGAGGCATTAGGGTTACAACACGTTGTTAAACTTTGTTTCCCGGTAGCTACTAATGCTATTAGACTTTTTTACTGCAATATCATACTAAACACGTTTGACGTAAGTACTCATGTTGGCGGACTAGATATCGAGTTCAATGATGTCCTCTTAGCGGAAATCCTTGGTCTGTCTAATGAAGGTGCACCGCTTGATGATATCACTGAATTTAATTTCCCCGACGGCACGACACTTGCTAGTTTCAAAGCTGAACTCTGTGCCCCTGATCGAGTTCGCTCTGGAAAGTTCAAGGCAAATAACTTGAACTTGTTTAATTATGAATTGTATCGCATCATCTACTCCACTCTCCTTTCGAAGTCTACTTCAAAAGATGATGTCACATCACTTGAGCTATCTGCTATGTATCATATTCTTAAGGGGATTCCTTTTTCTGCCCCTAAGACTATTATCCAGATGATGGGACGTTGTCGTACAAGAGATAGAAATCTCTCTTATGCGATGATTCTCCCACGCATCTTCCAGTATTTTGATATTTATCTGTCAACTTGTACTCAAGACCCTGAGCCCAAGTTTCTTAAGCTATCTCGTCGTAGTATGACTGCTGCTGCTCCTCCTACTGCTCCTCCTACTGCTCCACCTCCTCCACCTACTCAGCAGTATGCCATGACCTTTGAAGGCATACACCAGCATCTTTCTGATTTGCACGTCTCGATGACGGATATGGCCTGCGAACGTGAGTTCTGCGATGTCACTCGCTATCAGGCGATAGCAAATTCTCTAGCTGATCTCCGATTTGCTCAGACTGGACATTCTGCCGGCTCTATTCCTAGAGATCCAGCCTTTTCTGGTTACCGCTGTGAGGATGAGGCTGTTCATGCCTACTTTCAGCCCGGTAACGCATATGATTGGTACCATTCTGATCGTGCCCCTCCTCGAGACTATGTCGATAAGTTTTATACTGGCGCCCCTCCTCACCCTTCTGGCGCTGGTACTTCTGGAGCTGGTCCTTCTGGACATGCCGGTCATGCTGATGATGATGAGGAGGAGGAGGAGGAGATGTGATGATGATATATTAGCTAATTTTGAGACTTAGTTATTGTCTATTTTACACTTGGAAATGCTCCGACATTCCAAGTTTCTTTCTTTTTAGCTTTTTATTATCAGACTTGTACTGGATATTTCTTGCTGTCTCTTGAATATCATTTTACCTTAATGGGATGCGTAGTTTATCTTTCACATCAGTTTATTTATTTATTTATTTATAGCATCTTTATCTGCTTCTATATTATAAACTGCCTGTGAAATAATTCTCTGTTATATCTTGTATATTCTTATTGCATGAGACATTATTTTCTTATGTTTCTTCATTGTTTGTTTCTTATGCATTGATTGCGGGGGAGCTTTCTCTTTTGCAATTATTTTGCTAAGTGACAACGGGGGAGAAATAGGATCTAATAATTTGTTTTTGAGAATAATACAGGGATTGAACAATGTTGAACAATTTTATGTTTTATGGTATCTTATCTCAAAAGATGTTATATCATTCATAGTTTATCAATTATCAAAATGGGGGAGATTGTTGGTCCATTGGTCATATGGTCAAACTGATTTTAATAATTGATCAAACTCTATCTCGATATAGGGAGCTAGTCAGGATATCTCGGACTCTTGGACATGATCAAGAACAGCTATCTACTCTGTTCAAGACCGAAGCGTTGTTTGCCTGTTCGAGTCTGTATTTCTTTGAGCAATGTATTTTTTATTTTATTTGAGTCTAGGAATACTTTATACACCGAGTCTTACTGGCAAATAGGCTATTCCAAAATAATTTCAAAATATTTTTAAAATGTCCTAAGTTTTGAAAAACATTCGTATTTACAAAAGCTCCAAAAAAGTTTTCAAAATTCTCCAAAAACTAATTTTAAAAACCCTATCCTAACCCTGACAGAACTCGGCCAGAGTTCGGCCAGAGTTCGGTTAGTGGCCGTTTTGTTTTTGAATTTCTTGGAACTTGGTCCTCCTGCAGTTACGGATTTTACCGAAATTTTCTCATCGAGTTCTGCCCGAATTCTGCCCGAATTCTGCCAGAATTCTGTCTTTGGAACTCCTATAAATAGAGAAGGATTTCGATCATTTTAACTCACTCATTCACTTTCATTCTTCTCTCTACTAAAAGCTTTCAGTCTTCCAAAGAGTTTTTCTCGAGCTTTAATTTTCAGATCCCAAGCCAGTTACAATCCTCTAGTCGTTTTGCCAGTGCGGTACGGTCTAGAAGTTTCTGAGTGATTGTAATCAGAAGGCTTGATAGAAGAATACCTCTTCACAATTGAAGTTGGACGAGTTCTTCGTATCAAAGCTCGCGTTGTAGAAGTTGCAAGGACTTCGTAAGAAAACTTACGATTTTGCCAATAGTGGATTCAACTAGTAGCAAGAGTTCTATTGACTGGACTAGTCCTCAACAGAGGGAAACTAGTATACATTGTTGTCTTTGCGTTTGCTTTCTTATCTCTGCCTTTATATTTTTTAGTTGTGATTATTATTCTGTGATCTTGCTGCTAACAATTTTTAATTAGCATTATTCCGCTGCCAACTCTATTTACCCCCCCTCTAGAGTATTCTGCTTTATGATTTCGTTCCTACACGCTTCTCATCGAGGGCCTCCAACTCTTGTAGTTGGCGATGGTGATTATCATCTGTCGTCAACCGATAGGTGAGAGCGACGCGGAGTGAAGGGATTTGAGTCTCTAGTGGGAGAACTGCCTCACTCTCGTATACCAGAGAAAATAGTATATTTCTGGTGGCAGACCTTACTGTAGTGCGGTATGCCCATAAACATTTGTCGAGCTTTTCATTCCAGTCGCGTTTGTTTGATGACAAGAACTTCTTGAGAAGCTTGATGATTGTTTTGTTGAATGCTTCAGCCAGCCCATTAGCCGTGGGGTTGTATGGTGTTAAAGCAATATTTTGGATTCGGTATTTGTCGCAAAACCGATAGAATGCGTGGCTTGCGAACTGTGGACCATTATCGTGGATGATCCTTCGGGGCAATCCAAAGCGGTAGATAACGTGGTGCTTGAGGAAGCTGATCACGTTTGAAGTCTTAACTTCTGCCAGCGGAATAGCCTCCGCCCATTTGGAGAAGTAATCTGTGATTGCGAGTATGAAGCGGTGTCCTCGGGACGAAGGCGGAGTGATCGGACTGATGATGTCTATTCCCCATGCTTCGAAGGGCCAGGATGCCACCGTTGGGTGTAGAAACTCGAATGGCGGGTGGATGAAATCTGCGTGGACTTGACAGGCTTTGTATTTTTGTCCATAGTCTATTGCGTCTACAACCATTGTGGGCCAGTAGTAGCCCATTCGACGAAGGCGATCTTGTAGTTTCGGGCCAGGCTGATGGGATCCGCAGATGCCGTCGTGGGCTTCACGCACGGCTTCTTTGGCTTCTGTATTTGATAGACACCGAAGCAGTAATCTATCGTAGTATCGTCGATATAGAATTTTCGTCTCTGTATCGTAAAAGAATCTAAGGGAACGCCTTCTTATGGAAGTGGCCTCCTTCGGATTCTCTGGCAGGATGCCAAAGACTACAAAGTCTATGAACGGTTGTCTCCTGTCTGGTGCTTCGTCAACTGTCAGAGCGGAGTAACTCTCGACATACTGAACATTATTCCTGGGACAAACCAACTCACGGCCTATGATGTCAACCAGATGATGAGCAAGATTCGGAACTGCTAGGGAAGCGGCAAGGCCTGCTAGGACATCGGCTTCAATATTTTGGAGTCTGGGAACGTGTTCGATGAAGAACCCTTCGAACGACGAGATGATGTCGATCGCTATTTGGTGGTAGGGGATCATGTCCTCATGGCGAACCTCATATGAACCCCGAATCTGATTGACGATTAACTGTGAATTGCCGTATGCTTCAAGGTGTTCTACCCTCAGCTCTTTTACAAGTCGGAGGCTAATGACCAAGGCGTTGTACTCGGCCACGTTGTTTGAACAGGGATCTGTGAGGGAATAAGTGTGATTGATCACCAACCCGGTGGGAGAAACCAGTACTATTTTGACTCCAGCGACGATGTTGCCCTTGGGCCCGGTTCTAGAAGCGCCATCGAAGAACATTTGTCATATGGTATCATGGGAGGCCATATTTGAATTAGCAACCTCGTCTGGAATCTCTTCATTTATTTTGGTTGACTCCGAACCCGGATGAGCTGCTAAAAAGTCTGCCAGAGCTTGACCTTTAACAGCCTTTTGCGGGACGAAGATCATATGGTAGGGGGATAGTAATATCGCCCAAGAAGCGAGGTGAGAGTTGAATGCACCTAGTTTAGTCATGAGGACCCTGAGGGGGTTGACTCTTGATATGACATAGATGGTTTGTTCCGTGACGTAGTATCGCATCTTCTGAATGGCAAAAACCAGAGCAAGGCACTCTTTCTCTACGACAGTGTATCGATGCTCCGGTCCCATCATCATTCGGCTGAGGTAATATATGGCTTGCTCATGGCCTGCATCATTGTTTTGTGCTAGCAGAGTGCCAAGAGAATGCTCTATCGCTCGTACATAGAGCAAGAATAGTCTTCCAGCAATCGGGGCTACCAGGACTGGAGGGTTCGTCAGATATTCTTTGATGCTGTCGAAGTCGTGCTGGCATTCTTCATCCTATACGAATGAAACACCTTTCTTCATGAGGTGGGTGAATGGCTGACATCGTCCGGAGAGGTTAGAGATATACCTCCTGATGTAGGCTAGCCTCCCTTGAAGGCCTCGGAGTTCACGGAGATTTCTCGGGGGACCCATTTCCATGATTACCTTCGTTTTCTCAGGGTCTACGTGGATACCCCGGGAGGTAATGATAAAACCCAAGAACTTCCCGCTGGATACGCCCAAGAAGGATTTTATGGGATTTATTTTCAAATTATGCTATCGCATCAGGTCGAACACTGTCCTCAGATCAAGTAGATGATCTTCTTTAGAGCGGCTTTTGACGGCGATGTCGTCGACGTAGCATTCTACTATTTTGTGCAAGTGATCTCTAAAGATGACGCTCATAGCTCTTTGATAAGTGGCGCCAGTGTTCTTTAAACCAAAAGGCATAACTGTGTAGCAGTATGTGCCAATCGGTGTTCGAAATGATGTATGCTTTTCGTCGTCAAAGAATATCTTGATTTGATTGTATCTCGAGAATCCATCCATGAATGTCATACGCTCGAAGCTGCAGGTGTTGTCGATCATGATGTCTGTGATAGGGAGAGGGAACTCATCCTTAGGACATGCCTCATTTAGATTGCGAAAGTCGATGCAGATTCGAATCTTTCCACTCTTCTGGAGGACTGGTACTATGTTGGCAACCCAGTCAGGATGCTGTTCCTCGCAGATGAAGCCGCTGGCTATTAGTTTGTTTACCGCGGCTTCAATGGTATTCATGACGTCAGGACGGAACCGACGTTGTTGTTGCTTGACTGATTTTGCGTCCGGACGGATGTTGAGTTTATGAAGTATAATCTCGAGGTTCAGTCCTGGCATATCTTCGTAGCTCCAGGCGAACACGTCTATGTATTCTCTAACGAGTTGTAGTAGTGATTCTCGCTCTTCGTTGGTCAGATTCTTGCTGACGAAGATGGGCTTTGGAGAGGATTCATCACCGAGATCGACTTGTACAACCTCATCCTCGGTGGGAGGCTCTCTTTGTTCGAACCGCTTCTTCTACTACGCATCTAGTTGTTGTGTCCACAGTTCTAACTCAAGAAGTTCAGGAATGTCTTTATCTTCTTCGTAGGCGTCGGCCAAGTCCATATTGACGGACAAGACTTGCCTGAATATGTCCCTAATGCTAATATCCGAATCGGAAGTTGGTGATCCGGTTGAGTGTGAATGCCAGTCGCATTCTTTATCTGAGCTTTCAGGTGTCGTCGCAGGTGTGACATAACCTAGCCCATGTCTGTTTTTGTTGTAGTAATCTCGTGGTTTCCCAGCAGGGGCCGACGATTGTAAGGGTAATCATCGTCCAGTGTCGTAGTTCAAACCTGGTGTAGTTTCCAGATCATATCCTTGTTTTTGCATAAGGAACTTGGATCGGGAACTATAAAGATAAAGGGGAAATCTCCCGATGTCGGGTTCGAGCTTAACTTCTTCTATCCTGAAGGGTTGTAGATCATTCTTCTGGCCGAAGATGATTGGGTGATCCTCTTCCTTGATTATGCGGTAAGCGTCCTCCACTGGAGTAAGTTGGTTGGCAGTGTAGACATTTGTCACTTGTGTGTGCAGATGAGTGCCTATACTGTGTTCCCTAACATACATTGTACAGAGCTTATTAAGCTCAAGATAATTCAAAGATAGCCCTTTATTGATGAAGTAAGGTATCTTTTCCAGCGGGATTACATCATATACGGATAGAACATCAGTATAAGCAGCCACATACTTGGCCAGCTCTGATTCTTCTTCAGCCACCCCCTGTGTAAGTGCAGATTGAGAGGATGATTTGGCCAATTTAATTATCAGGGGCTCCATGGATGGAGCAGAACGTGGAGTTGTTGGCATACTAGCCACCCCCAGCTTGGTATTCGATGCTGAGTAGGGAGTTGTTGGCTGTCCAGTAGTCCCTGGATTAGTGCTCGGTTGCCGATTCATTCTGGAAAGACGAATTGTCATCAGCTTGACAGAGGGATTGAGCTTCCCTATTTGTCGCTAGTTAGCTTTAGGCAGTCTGATTGTCAGTGGCTCTGTCATGGGTCTTGGCGCTTGGCTAGACCTTAGCAGTCGGATTATCATCTGTTTCTCTTGTGCAGAGAGGCTAATTGCGTCCTTACGCAGAGTGGCTGTAAGGGGCGCAGTTATGCCAGGCTTGCGGGCTTGGAGGTGGATCATCATAGGTTCTTCTGATTCGATTGCTGCCTCAGTTTGAGCTTGAGTATCTCCTTCGACAAGATGCTTTTTTGACTTCTCGTATAAGCATGAATCTGAGTAGTAGGATTCGACCCCTTTAAAGGCGTCGACAAATTCTGTCCTCACAAGGCCGTGCTTATCGATGTACTTGAAGCACTGGTGTAGTGTGGAAGGCACGATCATGTAATCGTGTATCCAAGGATGCCTCAGGAGAATATTGTAGGAAGTGTCCGCATCTATGACATAACAGGTTACTTCTGACTGAAGGTCGTCGATTTGGCACTTTAGGCGAATCTTCCCGATCGGGTAGCTCCTACCCGAATTGAAACCGCTGATGGCGGTGCTTGTCGGCGTCAGGCGATGCATTGGGATACGCAGATGGTGTAGTAGGATCTTCGAGATGATGCTGATGGAGGACCCAGGGTCAATATGCATCCGATCGACCTTGATATCGCTAATGTACCCAGTATAATACAGAGGGCGATCGTGCAGGTTGGTCTTGATAAGCATATCCTACGGAGTGAAGACAATGTTTGGCATTGACCCTGTGCAAGCGCTGTCCTAGAGATCTGTCGGCGAGCTCTCCCCAGTGAGATTGGACTGAGCCAGATATGCGTCGGCCTTCTAGAGCGCTTCGCTCAGTACGATGCGGACGTCCTTGGAGAGTCTCAAGAGCTCATATAGCGACAATTTGGCCGGTGTGTTGGCCAATTGGGCCAGGATGTTAAAGTTGTTGGGCTTCTCCAGCCCATGAGGCGTCTCTCTTCGGAGTGGTTTGTTGAAGCACGTCTCCTTCGGCCTAGGCTTGTCGGTCGTCGAAGGCTGCGAAGGTCCTGGAGCATCAGGAGCTATCAGCTGATGGTCTTCAGTCGAGTTACCCGATGGAGGTCGAATTTGTGCGCCGGAGCGGGTAACAACTGCAGTAGCTTCTTCTACCTCTGTCGCGGTCGTGCGACATGATTTGACTTTCCCATTCTTCTTTTTGTTGGTGGAGGGAGGTACAGACTGAGTCACCTCAGGTACCAAATTCGGATGGACCCATATGATCTCCACCCGTGATGTAGTAAGGGGCACCAGACCGGCGGTTTGGTCTCGGGGAGGTGAAAGGTTAGCGACCTCCATCTTTGCTCTGGGGATAGGTACTACTCTATCTTGAGTCTTTGTCGGAGGGAAGCTGCCAAATTGTACTGACACCATATTGGCTGCCACGGTCACCTCTTCGAAATCAATGGCTAGGGCATTAGAATCGATGAGATGTTGGATGTATCGCTTCAGCTGTTAGCAGTCTTGTGTAGCATGGTGAACATAGCAATGGTAATGGCAGTACTTGGGACTCTCCATATCTGCAGGACGAGGCTCACGCCTTGGAGGAGGGAGCTGGATTCGGCCTCCTTGTATGAGCATGTCCAAGATGGGCTTGACATGGCTGTCCTCGAAGGAGTAGGTCATCTGAGGCCACTGCTTTTCTGCCGGCTTTGATTCGGGCTTTGGGGCTGTGTCGACCACCATAGCCTGCTTACCCTTGTTGTCTCGGTTGCTGGAGGAATTACCACCGTTGTTGTTGTAGACGTTAGGGTGTTTGCCCTTGTCCTCTCCTTCCGAGATGTGCAATCCCAGTTTGCGAGCTTTCTTTACCTTGTCTTCTGCGCTAGTGGCACTGATGATGAACGTCTTCCAATCCTTGAATTGACTTTCGTCCATCCAGAGGCTGATTGTGGGAAGCAGTCTCTTTTGGCAAATTTTAATCAAGGAGGAATCAGGGTTGCCGGAAGGCAGCTTCATCGCGGTTTGGCGAAACTGCTCGATATAATTTCTTGTCAGCTCCTTTTCTACCTGAACAACGTCCATAAGGATGGACATTGTCACGTCTTGTCCTACTTCGTATAACCTCTCTAGGAACATATGCTTGAAGCTGGTGAAGGAGTGGATGTAATTGTCCGGTAAGTTGCGGTACCAGTCGAAGGCGACCCCTTTCAAGGCTCCGATGAACAACCGCGTAAGGATGGCATCGTCATGAGGCAGATGGTCGGTTGTGACTTCGAACTAGGTGATGTACCTGCCTGTAGATGTCTTTCCGTCATATGGATTGATGTGGAATGGTTTATATTTCGGTGGGAAGGGAACATCTCTCCACGCAGCAGGATACGGTTGTCGTACTCTGAGGTCCTAGCAATTTTCTCGAGCTTGAAACATGGCTCGGAGCTCTTGGACCTCCCTTCTTGCCTCCTTGGCCTCGTCTGCAGCGGTAGGGGCCGATATTTCAGGAGGATTATCGCCCGGGTTTGGTGCAGTTGAGTTCGAGTCCGCATTGACCGCGGGACCCAAGCTTGTTTGGCCAGGCGTCCTTTCTTGCAGAGTCGGAAGGGCCGCTTTGATCTCGTCTGCGGATTTGACCAAGGCATGCAGTATGGCCTCCAAAGTGTCGATGCATTGGCGATCACTGGGACCCTCTTGGTTGTTGTCCGTCATAAATACTGTCCTTATATGATGAGAGATGGAAGGAACGGTAAAGGACGTGCCCTCTGAGTCGTACCCTCGCACAGAGAAGTCGTCGGGGTATGTGGGAATGTTTTCCTCTAGTTCGGACTCAGAAAGAGTGGTACCCCCAGCTTCAGAGCTTGTCTCGTCTTGAGACTTGTGGACGTCCTCGGAGACGTCGGGATCTGTTGCGTCTGGATTATCCTCTTGGAACACCGGATTATCATAGACATTTGGAGGAGTGCTACCCCCGACTCCAATGTCTCCAAGTATGGACGACGAATCCCCAAGTGTGGCATATTTTGTCTTTGAGCGGGTACCTTTGTAAACTCCTCCTACAACGGTGGTAGACAACCGTTTAGAAGAAAGTCTCTTGGTTACACCGGTTGAAATTTTTGGGCTGAAGATACTTGTTTTCTTTCCTCTCCCGCTGCCAGGGATTTTCAGAGCAGAATTGCTGGATGCGACGAGAAGCGCCACGTCTTCTGAGTTTGAGTGTTGCAACCGTTGGAAGACGGACCGTCGGTCATCTTGTACTACGGCCTTGTTACAGCAGCAGTTGACAATGACTTGGGTGCATTGATGTCCCTGACACGACTCTCTGCACATCAAATCTTCGTCTCTTTCTTTGCGTTTGTAAAGAATCACGTTGCGCAAGTCACCCATTTTGTTGGCCGCCGGGGGCTGGACACGGGTAGTTCTGTACAACTTTCTATCAGGAGCCCGCGTAATAGTCAGCGGGACGCCCTGATAGTCAGGAGTTGGGACAGCTGACTGAGCTCGCCGAGCCCACGCTGCCCGAGACTTCTTCCTTCTAGTACCTGAGAGTTCATAATAGGAAGAGTCCATGGAGATTGGCACATGAGAGCATTTAGGGTCAGGATCGCCGGAGAGGCGGTCGAAGACTGACCGTGAGTCGTATGGAGTAGATGGTATGCGACTGGGTTTGGTGGCCGTGCATACTGTCTGCATACGGCTACTCTTTATGGCCGCATGAACTTTCTGTATGCGGCTAGAAGTTATAGCCGTATAGGCTGTCTGTATGTGGCTATCCTCTGTGGCCGCAGGAACCTTCTGGATGCGGCTAAAAGTCTTGGCCGTGCAGGCTGCCTTCATGCGGCTGGCAGTTTTGGCCGTATGAGCTTTCTGCATGTGGCTAACTTTTTTAGCCGCATGAGTTTTCTCCATACGGTTGGCAGTTACGGCCGCATGGGCCTCCGTGCGGCTGGGGCCCTTATGCGGCTTAGACTGCATAGAGTTCCTCTTTGCCCCTGTAAGTCTAGCATCATAGTGTTTTCTTCTGCCAGACTTGGGGACAGCAGAGTCCTCTATGGTCTGAAGTAGGGCCGCAAGCGAGACTTCTCCGCTCTCTTGGGCAACAGAGAGCATTTCTTCGAGTGCTTGGGAAGGAGCAAAATTTTTGGGTCTCTACTCCCTGCGGGCCTTCTTCATACGGGCTCGCCGCTGGACCGGGCCAGCTCTCCCGTCGGAGAGTATTTCTTCAAACGCCTGTTGGTCGAACCGGGCGACCAGTATTTGTTGAGTGGAGCCAAGTTTGGCTGCGTCTGATTGCATCACCAACTCCTCAGCCGTAGAGAAGTTAGTCTCCAGCAGAGTCGCCATCGTGTTTACCATTGATTATAAAAGAACAGAACAGTTATATCGGAGGACTGGACTTTTACTTCACGATACAAACTCGCTCGTACAAAGAAAGCCTAGGGGCGAAAACCTAGGTACAGCAATCTAAGTACAATGGTTTAGTTTTTTCTGGGGGGTGACGATAGAGGCTCGGGAAAGCGACGGCCGCTCGACCTTACTCCTTGGACGATCAGACGTAGCCTTGGCTCTGGTGAAGAAATGCTCTTGGACGTGTGGGAAGACTCCCCTGCGCCTTTTATTGCTGGAACTCTGGATGTCTCTGTGGTGCTCTCTCTCTTTTTTCGCCAGCCATTTGTAAGGGAATGGCACCTTGCTATTTATAGGAGTGGGGTATGATATTAAGGTTTACAAATGATTGCCTCATTGAGAAGTCGACGGTTAAGGATCAATCAATCTGGGCCATTAATTCTGATTGTAGCAAATCTAGGCAATTAATGTGGATTGCATCAAATCTCTGTGGGCAATTAATGTTGGTTGCCACAAATCTTTATGATATGCAGCCGTCAGTTCGGATCTCCTGCCACGTGTTCAATCGTTTGATTGAAATAAATCTGACTTGATCCGGATAATTATGATGATTGCACTAAATCTGAATGAATAAATCTTGATTGATTTGGTGCCGCGTGTCCCACCATCACCATGTTGCGAGCTATAGGAATGTGGAGAAAACTGATCTTCTGCCACGTGTCCCAACCGCGAGCTACAGGAACAGAGTGTCTTGACAGAGCCGCATGAAGGCGGCAACCGCATAAGTATGGCCTATGAAATCTGAGCCGCATGAGAGTGGTTTCTCGCTGAGCCGCATAAACCTGGCCACGTGTTAAGGCTACATAAGTATGGCATCTCAGCATTTGAGCCGTATGGAGATGGGCCCCATGATCCGAGACGCATGAGAATACTGGCCGCATAGGGTGGCTTCTCAGGGCTTGAGCCACATGAAGACGCCCTCCATGATCCGAGCCGCATGAGAATACTGGCCGCATAGGGTGGCTTCTCAGGACGTGAGCCGCATGAAGATGGCCCCCATGATCCGAGCCGCATGACAGTAACGACCGCATGGGGAGCTTTAGAATTTGGGGGATTGTGGCGGCTGTAAAAAGATTTTCTTCGTTTCCCTAGGCACACGCCATCAGAGTCATTATTTCGACTTTATGTCAGGCCTGTCACTTTGTCAGGGCTGTCAGCCGTCAGGGCATTAAATACGGCGATTTGGTTCATGGCCAGCAGTAGAGTAGACTGTTGAGGGCCACGTAGCTCCTTTCTGAGCCGCATGGAGCTTTCCGAGCCGCATGAGGCTCTAAAGGACTTTCAACCGCATGGATGTTAATGGATTTTCTGAGCCGCATGGGAATCCTTCTGTCGAAGCCGCATAGACTATTCTTTGTTCTTTTCTATGCTTCTACACTATAACATAAAGCTGCAATGATGACTCTGACATAATGGCATGCTCCTAAGGAAACGAAGGAAATCTTTATAGCTGGCACGATCCACCAATTCCGAAGCTTACTATACGGTTACCTACTTTAATACGACCGCCATCCTCATGCGGCTGCCAACCTCATACGGCTGCCACCCTCATGCGGCTGCCACCTTCATGTGGCTGCCATCTCCATACGGCTGCCACCCCCATGCGGCTGCCACCTTCATGTGGCTGCCATCTCTATGCGGCTGCCACCCCCATGCAGCTGCCACCCTCATGCGACTGCCACCTTCATGTGGCTGCCATATCCATGCGGCTGCCACCCCCATGCGGCTGCCACCCTCATACGGCTTCCACCTTCATGCGTCTGCCACCCTCATGCGACTACCACCTTTATGCGTCTGCCACCCTCATGCGGTTGCCACCTTCATACGGCTCAGTTGTAAGGACTTTCATGCGGCTTGGTTAAAGGCCACACTCATGCGGCTCAACGATGACAGTCCTCCACGCGGCTCACAGCAGTTGGGACACGTGGCAGGAGTTAATCAAATCCCAACAATCCAGATTTATGGCAATCAACATAACAGGCAGTTGGGACATGTGGCAGAAGATTGACCAAGATTTATTCACTCGGATTTACTGATATCAACAAATCATCACGATGCAGATTTGTTGCAATCAACATTAACTACCCATACAGATTTGGTGCAATCAACATTAACTGTCCAGATTTGTTACAATCAATATTGACGGCTCAGATTAATTTCCAACAAACAAGATCAAGGCAAATCGTAACCAATCCCTAACCACCCACTTTTCAAAGAGCAATCATTGCAAACCCTACTTATCATACCCCACTCCTATAAATAGCAAGGTGCTATTCCCTTGCAAGCAGACAGGGAGACACGCACAAAGAGAGTGGTGGTGCATAGATGAATCTCTCCACACATCCTGAGAGCATTTCTTCATCAGAGCCAAGGCTACGTCTGATCGTCCAAGGAGTAAGGCATAGTTGATAGCACTCTCCCGAGCCTCTACTGTCACCCCCAAAAAAACTAAATAATTGTACTTAGAGTGTTGTACCTAGGTTTTCATCCCTAGGCTTTCTTTGTACGAGCGAGTTTGTATTGTGAAGTAAAAGTCCATTCCTCCCATAAAACTGTTCTGTTCTTTTATAATCAATGGCAAACAAGAGAAACTTCTACTTGTGATAATTCTGCTAAAATCTCCATGCTTGAGCTTAGATTGCATGAGGCACTTGAATGCATTGAGACAAGCACTCAAAAAAATGCTAAACTTAAGGAGGACTTAGAAACAGAAAAGAATAAGTACTCTATAGCTGCACTTAGAATTGATGCTCTTACTATTAAATATGATGAGATATGTGCTAACTCTAAAAAGTTAGAGATTAGACCGAGAAAGCAGGTAGTACAACCTATGACTCAGTCTAAGACAAGACACGTGACACATCACAAAATCACACACTATAGATTTTTTACAAAGAAAGCAAGCAAAGCTAAAGCTCCACATAACCATGTCTTCTATTACAAGTATTCATGCATATCATATCACTCTACTGCACATTCTTATACTGTTGCACATAACACTAATGTTAATACTTTGTCATTATTGCGGTATGAAATGACACATTTCCAATCATTGTCAGATTAGAAAACTTGTTGAAATGAAATTATGCAAATGGATTCCTAAAGCTAACAAATGTGGATCCAAGTTTTGGATAACAAAGGTTTTGCCTTGATACAGGTGAAGCTTCTTATATCAAGTAAAACCAAGGAGCATGTTGGTGATTGCAAAGCTACAAAGGTCATCTTCCAAACAATTACACCAACACAAGTGTGTTCACTAGAACCATTTCGGTAACACACTTCCTAAATGGCTAATTGAACTATAGAAACTTGCATATCTTTAATAAATTTTCACTATTCCTCACTAGAAGTGCTTATTTTTGTTATCTTATATAAACTAGTGTGTTACATATTTCTAGCATGCTTAGGTTAATATTCTTAAAATACAGTTGCATGGCTAGTTAATATCTCAAATGTTATGTCACACTAAGTAGTCTTTCTATTTGTCTGACATATTTTTTTATCCATGCATATCTTTTGTCTTTGTTTATAAAGTATGCATATCATTTTAGTCCCCATGATCTTGTGTTTTATTTTTCTAATTTATTAGTGCACATTTTTAGTATTTATCTCGTATTATTTATTATCTCTATATTGTACTATGAAAACTTTTTGAAAAATAGTTTTTAGCCTCTTGACCATGATGAATATTTTTTCGGTATTTGCTATCTTATATTTATTGTTATCCAATGATTTTGTAGCACCTATGGATAAATGTAATTGATACATCTTATATCGTATGCTACAGAGTCTTGCAAATTTTTAAGTCCATTACATATAATTAATTTTATATTACATAAATTCTTCTTAAATTCTTTATTATTAAAGAAGAGATTTATTTTGGGTACACACCGAAAGGGTGACACAGTGCCAAGTGTCTTCGGACTACCGCTAGCTAGGAATCGGCCCTTACAGCTAACCCAAGATTGACCAATGCTTTATAAACTAAAGATTTATTGAGGTCTAATTTGTAATTGTTATCTGATGGACTTTAAATTTTAGCTCTGATGGATAATATTATTTAATGATTGTCATCTTTTGATATATTCATTTTTTTTCTATCACGCTATTGTATATTCAGACTTGATTTGATCTTGTGATTACTCGTTGAATATTATGTTCTTCTGATATGTTCTTTAGCGTTTGTGTAATATTAATGATACTTGTTATATTAAGCTTTTATTATTCTTTTCTTATTTAAGTTAATAACTGCCTATAGCAGTAATTCTTTGTGGAGGATAAGTCAAGTAAATTGAATTTCTTTCTCTTAAAGCGTTTCTTTTCTTTAACCCTACGATTATCAGATAGATACCGTGCTAAGGTTTTAAAATGGAAGAAATGAAATTTGATAAGAAGACCTAATATTTTTATGAATTAGTTTCCTACTTCTGAAAATATTTCGCTGTAATTTAAATATGCCAATACTATTAATTTTGGATATACCCATGTAAAGGGGGAGCAGTTAATTATTTCAAATAATTATTTCCCTGACATGTCATATATCTAGAATACTATGTATTTGGGCATTTATCGAGTCCTGTTTTATTTGTTCAAAATGGACTATTTATGATTTATGGATTCTTTTATTAAAGTTATTTTCGTGATACAAAAATCTGAATCGTCAGTTGTCAGTCTGAGGACTAAACGGACGCATTCGGACATCTATTAAGATAGTTTTTCTTTCCATAATAAATTCCATATTTTAAAAAATAATTTCTCTCTATTATTTTGAATCTGTACGTTACTCGAACGTTATTATTAAGACAGTTTTCAAAAATTCTTTATTGTCTTAAAATTATATTTATTATTTGAATACTTTTTTTTATATTTTTAATTAGAGATATATTTGGTTTGTTCATCTTTAAGAGTTTGATCAGTGAATATTTATTTTACTTGCCTAAAGATGATATTTTGTTTTAAGTTTTGAACTTTATATGAATTAATCAAAGAAAAGAAAGATGCATATTTCAGATATCCCTTAGATTTTGTGATTATTATATCTATTTTATGCATATAAATATTTTTGAACTAGATATGCATATTTTAAGGGGAAGCAAAGTAATTGTTTCAATTCAATTATACCCTTAATATGTGGTATACCCAATTCATCATGGACAAATATTCTTTTATTTAAATATCTTGTTGAGTTGTTCATGATATTTGGATTTATATTGGATTTATGAGAATATATAATTTTTTTATTTTTCTTTTTCTCTTATTTTCATAGGTTCACAAGTTATAATTTTCTTATATTATCTTGATATTCATATCTTGATAATTATTCAGTTATTACTATTTTTGGCTTTTGTTATTGACATTTTATCTCAAAGTTTATGATTATATATATTTAGACTAGTCATACTTTGCGAAAGAGCATTCAAGTCGATTGAATTTCTCCTTCTCAATTATTTTGTTTCCATTACCTTCATGTTATTCATATATCATGTTAAGGTAATTGAGTTCAAACGCACGAACTTGGGTAAGTAGATAGATTCTAGTATATATATATTTGATTTCTTTTCAATGATTATACTCCTTATGGAAATGATTCACTAATTTGTATGAGAAAATTATGAATCGTATTTTTTTGTGATCATTGTTAAAAGTTTATTATATCTTCTAATATACTATATTTCTTATATACTAGATCTGCGAATTTTTAATCCTTATGGATTATTTATGACCAATGATTGATTTCTACTATATTGGTATCTACTTTTTTGGTCGCTTTTAAAACTATAGTTACATTTATTCATCATATTGTGTTTTGAATGTCATCTTGGATTTTTAGTTCGTAAACCATTTATTGGTTGATTTCAAATTTTTAAAGTTCAACCAACTATATTGTGTTTTGGCAAGTTTTTCTGCTTTAGTTGTATAATTTTCTAAGCTTGTCTTTACAATGTTCTCCTAATTGTTGTTCATGATTATTTCTGCCTTCCTTCTGTTATAATTGATTTTATTTTTATATCTTATTACGGGGGGAGCTTATTAATTTTTTTATCATGTCAATAGGGGAGAAATAAGTTTAAGTTAGCACATAATATTTTAGAATATTGTCTAGAATATTGTTTATGTTTATAAGTGATACATGCATCTATCGTATCTTTCTTAAACTTAACCGATTTGCCATAATAAAAAAGGGGGAGATTGTTAGTCCAATGAATGTATCATATTTTTGAATATGGCTAATTGCTTAAGTTTAACATAATGATGTCAATAATATTCATATAATCACTATCATGCTGCTATTTAAACTTAACATTGTCCTACTGTTCATTAAATTTATTATACTATTATACTGCTTTGTTGGTCTAACATATACTTACAGACAAGAAGTAAGCATGATCAAACCAGGACATATGAAATAAATAATTAATGATGGGCCAAAGACGGCGTACAAGAAGATTTATCTGAACCCAAAATGTATTCATATTTCCAAATCTGTTTATTTTTGGACAACTGCCATCAAGGAAAAATACATCATCAAAGTGCTCTTAATTTTTATATTTTGTTCTGTATTTTCTCTTTGTTTTATAGGACAAAATGTTCATTGGACGTGTTGGCACTAGGAAGCCCATACCTCAGCCTAAACCATATTCTTGTCCAGAAAAAGAAACCTGACCTAAACCCAAAACTATTCTGGTAAGAACTCTGTAAGAACTCTGTAGGAACTTTGCCCGAACCCTGCTAGATTCAAACCTGAAGCCAATTGAACTAACTGACCCAAACTATTCTAGAATTAAGGTACTCGAACTTGGTGCGAGTTCATCCCCAACTCGATCCCTACAAACTACCACATAGTCAGAATGAAATACATATTCTTTTGGCTCCAACGGTTCAAAATTTGAACATTAAGGCATCAGATTTCTGCCTTAGAAAATGCTATAAATAGGCATTGATTCCTATTGTTATTCACCAATTCATTCTATCTTCACTTGCCTATCTAGCTGAGCTATAAACCTTCTCCATTGCCAAGATCAACTCACAGTCTTCTAGTACCAACGCAGTTCCAATTTTAGTAGTTTGATCGAGTTGTAAAAAGCTTAGATTATGAAGTATTGTCTCTACACTTGCTGTTGTGAAGTCGCGAACTCTTATAAAAGCTTGTGGTTGAAGTTGTCGTGCCCTTCGAATAAAAGCACGAGGTTGTAAGAAGTCCACGTGCCCTTCGGATGAAAGTACGTGGTGTAACTACTATTTCAAATAGTAGATTAAACATCGAGTAAGAGTTCTCGATACTGGACTAGTCCTCTCAGAGAAAAACCAGTATAAACCTCGGTGTTTGCGTTTGCTCTTCAGAACTCATTTAATTTACGCATTTACTTAAATACTGTCTGCTTCATATTTGTTTGATTACTGCCATAATTTATTTTTAAGTGATAATTTTTATTCCGCTGCACATACACACACACTCTATTCATCCCCCTCTAGAGGTGCTCAACGTTCATGTATATATATATATATATATATATATATATATATATATATATATATATATATATATATATATATATATATATATATATATACCGCAAGCTTCCTGTACGGGATTAACTTACGGGACAAAGTTACGGGATCACTAAACATACACGTTTCTCTTCCAAATTTTCATTCTTTAGAAATTTTGAATCTCCCCCCTTTTAAAAACAAATCTATCTTTATCTTAAATAAACAAATTATATTCATCAGTTTGATTTTTAAAATAAAGATTATATTTTCTTAAACATAGATAGATAAATTTATTTTTCTTTGTAAAAAATGATAGATTTGTTTGAAACAATAATCTATCTTTCAAAACAAATCTATTTTAAAATATTAGTTTTATTTTTAATGTTAATATTAATATTAATTTTAGTGTTAGTTTTAATGTCAATTTTAATGTTTTGTTAATTTAAATGATAATTTTAGGGTTATCGTAATTTTAGTTTTAACATTAATATTAAAAATTAAAATTAATACTAAAATTAACATTAAGATGAAAAATAAAAATAAAAATAAAAATAAAAATAAAAATAAAAATAATATTAACATTAATATTAATATTAATATTAACAGTAATATTAATATTGACATTAACATTAATATTAATATTAGTATTAATATTAATATTAGTATTAATATTAATATTATTATTATTAACATTAATATTAATATTAAAATAAACATTAATATTAATATTAACTTTAATTTTAATATTATAATTAATATTTTTAAATATATATTTGTTTTCTAAAGATATACTTAATGATCAATTATTTTTTAGATTTGATTTGAAAGATAGATTATACATTATATTTGTTTTTTACGGAAAGATTTAGATGTAAATATTAATTTATATTTAAATAGATTTGTTTTGAAAGATACATTATTTGTTGTATTTCTTTTTTTAGGAAATATTTACATTTTTTTGAGAAAAAGATACACATATGTGTCTTTCTTTTCTCTCCGCGAAGAATTGTTTTTTTTAAAATTATCCCGTAACTTTGTCCCGTAAGTTATTCACGTACAGGAAGGGGACATATATATATATATATATATATATATATATATATATATATATATATATGTATGGAAGCGGATCAAATGCCCCCCTTAGAAAACCCCCTAAAAACCCCCCTCACTCTCAGTCGTCCATTTAATGTTAATATTAATGTTAATATTAATATTAATATTAATATTAATGTTAAATACTAAAATTAACATTAAACTTAACATTAAAATTAACATTAACATTAACATTAACATTAATATAAAAATAAAAATAAATATTAACATTAACATTAATATTAACATTAATATTAATATTAATATTAACATTAACATTAATATTAATATTAAATGGACGGCTGAGAGTAAGGGGGTTTTTAGGGGGTTTTCTACCGGGGGCTTTTGATCCGCACCCTATATATATATATATATATATATATATATATATATATATATATATATATATATATATATATATATATATATATATATATAATTCACTCCCCTCTAGAGGTGCTCAACAGTCAGGTTATACATATACATAACCATCTAGAGTATATATATATATATATATATATATATATATATATATATATATATATATATATATAAAATAATAAAATAATATATATATATATATATATATATATATATATATATATATATATATATATATATATATATATATATATATATAAAATATAAGAAGATGCAGCGGGAGCGAGAGCAAGGGAGCAAGGGCGACTGCGCTAGGGTTTCCCCTCCGTGGGATCCCGACGTGGGGCAGGAGGCCAGGCCGGCCGGCAGCGGCCTGGCAGCGGGTGGGCCGGCCTAGGGCGGCACGTCTGGAGGCGGCGGAAGCACCGAGGGAGAGGGCTCCGGATGTACAGCAGCGACTGGGGAGGCTCCGACGGGCGTTCTCGGCGGCGGCCTCGGCGGCGGCAGACCCAGCAGCGGCGACGGGGCGGAGGCATCCATCCTGGTGGCGGCTTTTCTACCGGCATGGGAGGAGGCGACGGCAAGGGCACTGCGAAAGGGGATGTATCATCGTGAAGGGCTTCTTGGGTTTCCGAGATCTCCGGAGTCCGGATCTTCCAACATTGATCTGGATACCGATCTCACGAGGGACAGATGGAGGGATGGGGAAGGACGACGGTTACGCATCGCCGAAGTGGAAAGTCAGGAGGAAAAGAGGGTAACGTTCAGACCGCTTTGAGAACACGCAACCCCTCTGATTGGAGGACAGGGGAGGAGATGAGGCCACGGAGATCGGTGAATGAGACTGGAATCCCCTCCTATCACGACCCGCACCCGCTTTTTCGGATACGAGACGTGTCCAAGCCAGCCTACGCCGCAGAGTCGGTGGTAGAACGTTGTCAAGCCCGCAAGAAATAAATGCTCAAACTATAACATTTGCTGCTCATTCACATTTCTAAATTTGTTATAATATTTACAACATTTATAATTAAAGAAAATACAAGATTTTATAATTAATGAAATTGATACAACTGATATCTATTTCTAGGTTTCTGACTGCAAGTACACCCGAATCTCCCAAGCTAAGTGAAGCCACAGCTAACCTGAAAAATGATGGTTTCCAGTCAGGAATGGAATAAGTACACCAACAACGGCAATGCGAAAACACAATAGAATTAACAAGACATGAAAATAACATATGAGATATGAAAACTGGAAAGTACTGATGACATGACACGATGGAGAAGAAAAGGAAAAATTAAAATACAACTACCTATGTGGTGTGAAATATCTGTTTCGACATATGAACGGCTAGGAGGTAAATCTGGCACCTGCACGTGTCATGTACAGGTGCTATTGTTCACGAATAGACATCATGGGGATAGTTCTGGGTAGTCCACATGTCTACTAAGATATTTCTCCTTCCGACTACTCCGTCTGACGAGCGTGTCAACATGCAGCAAGATATATGTATAAACATGAAATAAAAAGACTACTATGAATCGAAATCAATCAGAAAGTGGACTTGCCTGTGGTCCTTTGCTGGTGAAACCGATAATTCCATTGGGTTCAGACTAGTCCGATTAGCGATATGAGAGAGTTAGGTTTGCAAGAAAATATTAAAGGTTCGATTAGTCATGATGTACAATTTAATCTAATAGAATTTGACTCAGGAATGAGAATTTCTTATTTTAGAAAATATTTATACTTAATAGGTATTAATCCTTTTTAAGAAAATATTTACTTTATAATACTTATAATCTGTTTTAGAAAATACGTTTTGATATTGGAAAACTAATCAAAATATTTTGGAAACTAGGGAAAAATCATGTTTAGAGCAAAACTATACAGAACATATTATAATAATGTTGGAAGAAATTGGCATAATAAATATTTTATAATTTAGAAAATATCTATGATATTTTGGAGCGATATTTTATTAGTAGAATATATTTAAACAAATACTTTGAAAACCTAAATAATCATTCAAGGCTAAAACTCCAATTTTGTTAAATATACTTTTTGGTCAAACTTTGCCATAAAATATACAAAAATATTTAGGGCTTCGAGATCCAACTTGAAAGCAAATATAAGGACAAGCCTAATGAAATATCTTTATCATAATTAACGGTTGGAAAATCATTGACTATGTTAATAAAACAATATACATGAAAAAATACTTAAGGGTATTAAGCAAAATACTAACTAAATAATAGCAATACTATAGAAAGTATTATATACTTATACATATACACAGCTAGTACAATATGCTATACTTATACCTACTGATATTTAGCTAATGCTAAAACAAAAAAGGCACACACTAAGAGTAAAATAGGAACAAACAGACACAATAGTAGTTTAATAAAAACGATTATAAACCCCCTTTTCCCATTATTGCGTATGTTTGGGAAAGAGAGAGAGAGAGAAAAGTCTCGAACTCACCGAGCTCGGCGGGACGGTCTGTGGGTGCGGCTCAGGCGGAGGGAGCAGAGGAGAAGAAGGAGGTCAGCGTGGAGCTCACCGGAGGTGGGCCCGGTGTGGGAGTTGGTCGGACGGTCCTCACCGACATTGGGATCGACGCCGACGATGCTCAGCAAAGGGAAGCGGTGTGTGGAGAGGGCGGACCGCACGGAGGAGCGGATGAATGCGCTGACGGCACGGCTCGCCACGAGATCGGCTCTTTTTGGAGGTGTGGGCCTCGCCGCTGCTGGCGCGCAAGACCGAGCGCACGAAGTGGCACTCGCGAAGGAGTGCGGAATCGGCACGGACGCGGAGGACGCGGGGAAGACCGGTCCTGTGGTGCACGAGGGCCGATGAAGGTGCGAATCCGCGGTCGTCGGAGGTCGTTCAGAGGAGAGGAGATGCCGGTTACCAGGCGGGCGGCGTTCCCATTCTCACGGAGGGTGGAGGTTCAGACGGCAGCCAGAAATCGCTGGTGGAGGGGTCCATACGCCGGAGGAGCGGCACGATGGGGGTTCCAGAGGCGAGGAAAGCGCTGGGGAGACGGATATGCACACACGTGCGATGCGGTTGCAGGCGGCTGGGGTCTCGACGAGGCTCGTGTGCGGCACACGGGGCGGCCGGCGTCGAGGCCAGGAAAGGTTAGGGTTTGGCTTTATTTTGTGTATTTGGTGATGTGACGGAAATTTGTGTACTAATGTATTGGATGGAATGGAATGGTTGTGTTGGACACAGACACGACGACACGATTGTGATGGTGGTGTTGGCTGTGGTTAATGGTGGTTGCTTGGCTTCGGGCTCGCCACGGCGTGGTTGATCTACGGGTGATCGGAGTGTTGGGAATCCAGAAACGCAGGGAGCAGGCGCTCGTCAGGAAGGAGGGGTGTACGCACATCGCCGAGTCCCGAGGCTTCGAGTCGGCCATGGTTGCATGTTTGTTGGTTGAGTATGGATAGGGGAAGTCTTCGGTTTCATGGGAAGAAGAAGGTTATATTGGTAGGGGTAGCAGGTTGTTCTCATGCGTTCGGTTTAGGAGATATAGGGAAATAGAGATATAGGTAAATTATCAAGATAAGATATGTATAACTATAAATCTTATAGGCTCAAATAATATTGAATCCAATAGAAATCAATCTATAACAATTTAGAAATGATACTATATTTTATTTAAAATATACACATAGTCAAATCTATATTTAACACTTAAAATAATACTCCTAGGATAGGACTTTATTTCAAGTAATATTATGAAACATATGTTTTTGGATTCAAACCAGGGTTCGAATTATTTAAAATAAACTTTGAAATATCTTTATATCCATGTCGAATTATTTAATATGAGATAACAATTACCTGCCTCCCAAATATACTTTGGAAGAATATTTGTTGCTATCAATTAATATATAATATATAAATGTATCGGTATAAATCTAATGCAAATAATAATCATTTGTAATTAAACAAATCACTTGATTCCATGAAATAATTTGAAAATATATTTTTGGTTTAATCAAAATCCTAATTTGAAAATAGATTGAGCAGAAATTACTTTATTGATAAAACTAAATAAGGTTTTCAATCGCTCTTGAAGCCGGTAGTTTGGAAGTCCAAAAATAATAACTCATGGCTCTTGTAATTCCAAAACTTCAAGAACAATATTTGACCAATCTGAGGAGAAGGAAAATAACATCGTAACGTTTGATACACGAAAAAATTTAAAATAAGATAATTGGAATAAAATATACAAAAATATAAGTTTTGAAAAATCGGAAAGAGGAGTTACAAATCTACCCACCTTAGAAATAAATTCGTCCTCGAATTTAAAGGAATGGCTAGGACCGATAGGATCGATAGGTCAGAAGAAAAATGTAGGAAAAGAAAATTTTCATAAAAATTAAAAAATATCGTTTGACAAGATAGAATTGATCAAGGATAGCAAATTTTCTTTAGTGATAAATATTAATCAAGGAATTAACCAAGAAGGTTGGAATTTGAGAAATAAATAAGTAGATATGGTTTGGGGTTAGAAACTTAGGCTGCGATCTTGAATCCTAAAATGATGTAAAATATTCAAAAAATATTTGTTTTTTGCACAATAACTTTAAGGACCATTCATCAATGGAGACTCTGCCCACCTTAGAGAATTTCTCCCTTAAAATTTTCGAAGGCCACGATTAGGCATGAAAATATAATCAAGAGGCGAATTTTAATCGATACGAATAAAATAACACATGGCATAATCAAGAGAATGATATGATTCTTAATCAATTTAGTCATGCGTAATCGCGGAGAGGATGAAAATGATCAAAATAGTAAAATAATAGACAGAAGAGAATATGATTTGGCACGATCAACCTTTGGTCAAAAATGGTCTACGATGACTAAATTTTTTTTTTAAAATTAAAAATCATTTTGGTACGAACAAATAGTTGAGCAAAAAAAAAAATTTTAGGCACGATTACCGAAACGAATTCTAGGATATCATGCGAATTAGCACGATTGTAGTAGAATTGAATAGTCTAGTCGTGATCGAAAGGTCGTTAAGGATGGTCCAACTCGAAACCGTTCTAACACGATCGATTGTGTAAGCATGATCATAGAATCGTAATCTAGGTGTGATTATGAATCTAGTTGAAGGAAATCAAATTAGGTTTAAAAGATGACAATTCAAAAATAGGAAGATATGGAGGAAAAGAACAACTAGTTTATTGAGAAGCTTATAACTAGAAATAAGGTACAAGTCAATTGGAAAACTTAACAGTCACATGCCAATAAAGAACGTAGCCTCTATGGTATTCGAAAACCGTAAACATACTTGAACTCATTTACCAAGAATTTATGCCTCGCCAGTGTACATCTGGCTGCAGTAAACTCTTAGTTTCATGACTCTAAATAGGATACGACATCGAATATTCTATTAACTCTATCCAATGTTGGCATAATAGTTCAAATAAGACATAGTTTTGATAATATACGATAACTTACGCTTACTTGGAATTACTTCAACTTAGGGATCTTGCCTCGCCAGTGCGCTGCTGGATGCAGTGAACCCACGGTCTCCATAAGTCAAGTAAATGGCGACAGTGCGCTTCTGTCCTGCCATTGTGAGTCACCGATCATTCTTTCAACTATATCCATAAAATTTCAAGGGCTTCTAAGATTTTTTTATAACAAATTGACTATGATGGAGGAAACTAGAAATTTGAATAAATTGATCATGATAGGTAATTGTATATATCTGTCCTTGGAGTGAAAGTATCTGTTCTAAAATCAGACGATTGATTAGGAAATGAGTGATCGAAGATAAGGAAGAAATACAAACTTTAATTTCTATTTCTCTAATATTCAAGATTGATGGAAAATAAATATGTATAAAACACTACGTATACCTGTTATGAATATACATTACACACAAATATATATGTATATCCTAAATAAATTCGTAAAATCCCAAAAATCAATCTAAGAGAAGATTATACTATTTCCAAGTAAAATATAAATTTAAATAGCAATAATACATATATTATATTCGAAATAAAATTTACAGAAATTATTCACGAGACAAAAATGGACTAGCAATATATATACACATCTATATATCTATATGGGCGTCATTGGTCTCATTACATGACTACCAGGGCTTGGGTTGGTTTCAGGCTAGTTTGGAACAATCAAAATTTCTAAAAGCCAATAATCTTAGTAATAAATAAATAAATATAAACACATATTTTGGATCAAGTCACAACTTGGCCTGGTTTTCCTAGTTTGAACCCACTTATTGTTCGATCTTCCCAACCACAGCTAATACACTAGTCAAAGCACGCCGCTGCACTGTCCGTGCCATTATTTCTAGTCATTTGGCATTCTAAAATTTAACCATGACCAAGGCATTCTATAATCAATATTTATAAAATTCTAAAAATCATATTTAATTCAAACAAATAAATCAAAGAACATTTTCCAACTTTCGGAAAGTGGGTTTATGGCCAGGAAGGCCTAAGTTGATGAGTAAATAGTCTACCCACCTTAGGTCATATCGTCGTGTCAAAATGTAATAGTGCATCAAAATCTTCCAAGTTGTCTAAATTTAATAAATTGCATGGCCTAATCCTTAACTACCCAATAATCAAATTAATAAGGGACCCATATTCCTAATCATTCTCTTAAAATTGACTTACTCCTAGTTGTGAATGAGCATTTCCTAGTCGCAGGCTCGCAATGGTATGACTAACTTAAGTACCATCACGAGTTCGCAATCTTTTACGAAAACGGACGCGCATTGGCCACCATAAAAACTTGTCACGACCCGCACCCGCTTTTCCGGATACGAGACGTGTCCAAGCCAGCCTACGCTGCAGAGTCGGCGGTAGAACACTGTCAAGCCCACAAGAAATAAATGCTCAAACTATAACATTTGCTGCTCATTCACATTTCTAAATTTGATACAATATTTACAACATTTATAATTAAAGAAAATTCAATATTTTACAATTAATAAAATTGATACAACTGCTATCTATTTTTAGGTTTCTGACTGCAAGTACACCCGAATCTCCCAAGCTAAGTGAAGCCACAGCTAACATGAAAAATGATGGTTTCCAGTCAGGAAAGGAACAAGTACACCAACAATGGCAATGCGAAAACACAATAGAATTAGCAAGACATGAAAATAACATATGAGATATGAAAACTGGAAAGTACCGATGACATGGCACGGTGGAGAAGAAAAGGAAAAAATAAAAGACAACTACCTATGTGGTGTGAAATATCCGTTTCGACATATGAACGACTAGGGGGTAAATCCGGCACCTGCACGTGTCGTGTACAGGTGCTATTGTTCACGAATAGACATCATGGGGATAGTTCTGGGTAGTCCACATGTCTACTAAGATATTTTTCCTTCCGACTACTCCGTGTGATGAGCGTGTCAACAAGCAGCAAGATATATGTATAAACATGAAATGAAAAGACTACTATGAATCGAAAGCAATCAGAAAGTGCACTTGTCTGTGGCCCTTTGCTGGTGAAACCGACAATTTCATTGGGTTCAGACAAGTCCGATTAGCGATATGAGAGAGTTCGGTTTACAAGAAAATATTAAAGGTTCGATTAGTCATGATGTACAATTTAATCTAATAGAATTTGACTCAGGAATGAGAATTTCTTATTTTAGAAAATATTTATACTTAATAGGTATTAATCCTTTTTAAGAAAATATTTACTTTATAATACTTATAATCTATTTTAGAAAATATGTTTTGATATTGGAAAACTAATCAAAATATTTTGGAAACTAGGGAAAAATCATGTTTAGAGCAAAACTATACAGAACATATTATAATAATGTTGGAAGAAATTGGCATAATAAATATTTTATAATTTTGAAAATATCTATGATATTTTGGAGCGATATTTTATTAGTAGAATATATTTAAACAAATACTTTGAAAACCTAAATAATCATTCAAGGCTAAAACTCTAATTTTGTTAAATATACTTTTTGGTCAAACTTTGCCATAAAATATATAAAAATATTTAGGGCTTCGAGATCCAACTTGAAAGCAAATATAAGGACAAGCCTAATGAATTATCTTTATCACAATTAACGGTTGGAAAATCATTGACTATGTTAATAAAACAATATACATGAAAAAATACTTAAGGTGTAGGAACGATATAGTAAAGCGTAATACTCTAGAGGGAGGGTGAATAGAGTTGGCAGCGGAATAATGCTAATTAAAAAAGTTAGCAGCACAATCACAGAATATTAATCACAACTGAAATAAAGTAAAGATAGAGTTAAGAGAGCAAACACAAAGACAGCGATGTATGTTGGTTTCCCTCAGTTGAGGACTAATCCAGTCGGTGGAACTCTTGCAACTTCTCCAACGCGAGCTTTGATACGAAGAACTCGTCCAACTTCAAATGTGAAGAGGTATTCTTCAATCAAGTCTTCTGATTACAATCTCTCAGAAACTTCTAGACCGTACCGTACTGGCAAATTGACTAGAGGATTGTAACTGGCTTGGGATCTGAAATTGAAAGCTCTAGAAAACTCTTTGGAAGACTGAAAGCTTTAGATAGATAGAAGATTGAAAGTGAATGAGTGAGTTGAAATGATCGAAATCCTTCTCTATTTATAGGAATTCCAAAGGCAGACTTCTGACAGAATTCGGGCAGAATTCGGGCAGAACTCTATGAGCAAATCTCGGTCAAATCCGCAACTGCAGGAGGACCAAGTAACAAGGATTTAAAATCACAACGGCCACCAACCGAACTCTGGCCGAACTCGGTCCGAGTTCTGTCAGGTTCTAGTCAGGGTTTAGTTAGGGTTTTTAAAAAGCTTTTTGGTGATTTTTGAAAACCTTTTTGTAAACCTTTTTGAAAGGACATTTTAAAAACATTTTGAACTCATTTAAGGGTAGCCTATTTGCCAGTACGACTCGGTGTACAACATAATCTTAGACTCAAATAAAATGAAAAATATATTGCATAAGGAATTACAGACTCGAGTAGACAAACAGATCTTCGGTCTTGAATTCAGTGGATAGCCATTCTTGATCATGTTCAAGAGTCTGAGATGTCCCGACTAGCTTTGTATATCCAGACAGAGTTTAATCAATTATTAAAATCAGGTTGACCATATGACCAATGGGCCAACAATCTCCCCCATTTTGATAATTGACAAACTATGAATGATATAACATTAAGCTTGTTCAAAATATCAAAAAGTAGAATTGTTCATATCCTGTATCTCAAAAAAAATATTAGATCTTTTAATTTTTCTCTCCCTTTGTTACTTAGCAAAATAATTACAAAAGATAAAGCTCCCCCGCAATCAATGCATAAGTAACAAATAGTGAGAAAACACATATAAAAGAAATAAGGCATAAAACTAGAGAAATATCACAGGCATGTATTGTCGCAGAAAAAAATCATCACAGAAATGTAATTTCACAGACAGTTATAAAGAACGAAGCAATATAATGAGATAGTGCTATCATAAACTGAAACTGAAACATAGTGCTGAAATAAACTGGAATGCCATAAACTGAGGCATAATAAACATGTCCATGAAAATAAAAGAGTACTGAAGCAAACTAGAAAGTGCTAATAATCAAAAAAGTACTGATAATAACTTGGAATGTCGGAGCATTTCCATGTGCACAATAAAATATCACTCAAAATCATATAGTCACATCTCCTCATCATTATCCTCATCATCATCATCAGCTCGACCAGCATGTCCTGAAGTACCAGCTCCAAAGGTACCAGCGCCAGAAGGATGAGGAGGGGCGCCAGCATAGAACTCACCAACAAAGTTACGAGGTGGAGCACGATCAGGACAGTACCAATCATAGGCGTTACCGGGCTGGAAGTAGGCATGAACAGCCTCATCCTTACAGCGGTAATCAGATAAAGCTGGATCTCTAGGGATGGAACCGGCTGAATGACCAGTCTGGGCGAAACAAAGATCAGCTAAAGAATTTGCAAGCGCCTGATAATGGGTGACGTCGCGGAACTCACGCTCGCGAGCCATGTCCGTCATCGAGACGTGCAAAGCAGATAAATGCTGATGTATGCCCTCAAATGTCATGGCATACTGATGAGATGGTGGAAGAGGTGCAGTTGGAGGAGCAAGAGGAGGAGATGAAGCAGTCATGCTACGACGAGATAACTGAAGAAACTTGGGCTCAGGGTCCTGAGTACAAGTCGACAGATCGATATCGAAGCACTGAAAGATGCGTGGGAGAATCATCGTGTAAGAGAGATTTCTATCTCTTGTACGACAACGACCCATCATCTGAATCATGGTCTTAGGGGCAGAAAATGGAATCCCCTTAAGAATGTGGTACATGGCGGACAGCTCAAGAGAAGTCACATCATCCTTTGAAGTAGATTTTGGAAGGATAGTGGAATAGATGATGCGATGCAATTCATAGTTAAACAAGTTCAGGTTGTTAGCCTTGAACTTTCCAGAGCGTACTCTATTAGGTGCACAGAGTTCCGCTTTGAAACTGGCGAGTGTCGTACCTTCGGGGAAATCAAATTCAGTAATGTCAACTAGCGGTTCACCTTCGTTAGGGATACCAAGGATCTCTGCTAAGAGGTCATCATTGAAATTGATATCAATACCTCCAATACGAGTGCTCACATCAAAAGTATTTAATATGAGATTGCAATAAAATAATCTAATGGCATTAGTTGCTATAGGGAAGCAGATTTTAACAAAAAGATGTAACCCTAATACCTCATAGAAATGACGATGATCAGGAAATATAGTCCATTTGACTAGAGCGCCTGTGCATATGGATCTCATGGAGAAGTCTCCATACCACAGTAGGGCTTGGTTTAGGGTTTGAAAGAAAAACCCGTCGAACGCGCCGTCGCTCGTTTGGACCGGCGAGAAGAGGGAATCCGTATGCGGATACGAAGATGACCCTTCCTCACTAGGGTTCATCTTCTTTCTCTTTGAAGGATTGAATTTGGGTGCCATTTATGTAAATTGAAGTAAAAAATGTACTAATTGAAAAGTGGACAAAGATGGAGTTATACTTCCCGAAATCAAAGTATGTCGAAGAGAACGACGAACTCCGCACGAATCCAAATTTTGGATTGATTTCACCACTTAGATTGGAAGAATAAGGGTGGTAAAAAGCTAGGGTTCGGGGCTCCTTCGCGGCTGCTGCTGCTGTTGTGATTTAGTTTGGAAGCAATGAAGAAGAAAGGCTTCTCGGGTTCTGTATATATAACCTGACACCCTCAACCGAACTCGGGCCGAATTCGGTCAGAGCTCTGGCCGAATTTGCCTAGGGTTCTTTATAGTTAATTTTTGCCATTCTTTTTTATTGTCTCATTTCAAATATTTAATTCAAAGATTAGTCATTTCAACTTCAATTAACATAATTAATATTATTTTATAGATTAAATGTCATTACACAGCGACTGTTTCAGATTAGCTGTAGGAGTACTGTCCCAGCTGGCGGAGGTTCACCGGGGAACTCTTAAGTACCGCTTCGCTTCAACCGTAGTTGTGGTGACAGACAGACTCTTTATTGGCTTGTCTCTAACACAATTTTTGTGTAATGATATATAATCATAAAACAAAATTAATTAATATTATTGACGTCCAAAATTCTTAATTCTCGACGCAAATAATTGAAACAATCTTCTGCTAGAGGTTTAGTGAAAATGTCAGCTAGTTGATTTTTAGTATCTATGTACACAAGGTTTATATCTCCATTTTGATGATGATCTCTAAGAAAGTGATGTCGAATCTCGATATGTTTAGTACGAGAGTGACATACTGGATTCTTAGTCAAATTAATAGTGCTCGTGTTATCACAAAAAATGGGAATATGTGTGTAAAATAAATCATAGTCTTCTAGGGTTTGTTTTATCCACAAAATCTGAGCACAATAACGTCCTGCGACGATGTACTCAGCCTCTGTTGTTGATAGGGCTACAGAATTTTGCTTTTTACTAAATCATGAGACTAAAGCCTTGCCTAAGAAATGACATGTGCCACTGGTACTTTTTCTATCAACTTTGCATCCAGCAAAATCTGCATCCGAATAACCAATAAGGTCAAAGGACTTAGTTTTGGGATACCACAAGCCAACAGAAGAAGTGCCCTTAAGGTATCGAAAGATACGCTTAACTACGGACAGATGTGATTCCTTTGGATTAGCTTGAAAACGTGCACACAGGCAAACACTAAACATTATATCTGGACGACTAGTAGTTAAATAAAGTAAACTACCAATCATACCTCGATACTTACGTGTGTCGACTGGCTTGCATTGTTCATCTGAATCAAGCTTTGTTGAAGTTGCCATTGGAGTGCCAATAGGTTTGACATTGTCCAGATCAAACTTCTTTAGCAGGTCTTTTGTGTACTTGGCTTGATTTATAAATGTCCCATTATCAGTTTGTTTGATTTGCAATCCGAGAAAGAATTTCAGCTCTTCCATCATGCTCATCTCAAACTCATTCTGCATACACTTAGAAAATTCTTGACACAGAGATTCATCAGTAGATCCAAATATAATATCATCAACATAGATTTGAATTAAAAGAAGTTTGCCATTAAAAGACTTAATAAACAGTGTAGTGTCAACCTTGCCTTTTGAAAAATCGTTGTCAAGTAGAAAAGAGCTTAGACGATCATACCAAGCACGAGGGGCTTGTTTTAAACCGTATAAGGCTTTCTTCAACTTGAAAACATGATCAGGGTTTTTAAAATCCGTGAAACCTGGAGGTTGTGCTACAAAAACTTCTTCTTTTATAAATCTATTTAAAGAAGCACTCTTGACATCCATTTGAAATAGTTTGAAATCATGAAAACATGCAAATGCACATAACATGCGAATAGATTCTAATCTCGCAACTGGGGCATAAGTCTTATCGTAGTCGATACCTTCTTCCTGATTGTATCCTTGAGCTATGAGTCGAGCCTTATTACGAGTCACTAAACCATTCTCATTTAGTTTATTTCGGAATACCCAACGGGTGCCAATGACCGGATGATCAATAGGCCTGGGAACAAGTTCCCAAACTTGATTCCGTTCAAATTGGTTTAATTCCTCTTGTATAGCATCTATCCAAAAACTATCACTACATACTTCATCAATAGTTTTGGGTTCTAGCTGTGAAATAAATGCAACACTAGAAACAATATCTCTACTGGATGTACGAGTACTTACTCCTTTGGTAATATCACCAATTACCAAATCTTTGGATGATCAGCTGTAAATTTTAACCTTTTTGGTAGATTCTGAAGATAGCTGGTTCCTGGATCTTCTCTAGGAGGTTCAGCTAGTGCAGAGCTTGGTTGAGGATCAGCTGATGTTGAACTTGATGCAGCCAGATCTTCATCACTGTCATCGATAGTCATTTGATTTAGTTCATCAAAAGTGACGTTGATTGACTCTTCGATGATCATGGTTCGTTTGTTGAAGACTCTGTATCCTTTGCTCTTGGCCGCATAACCTAAAAATATACCTTCATCGGCCTTTTCATCAAATTTTCCCAAATTGTCTTTTGTATTAAGAATAAAACATTTACAACCAAATATTCTAAAGTATAAAACAGAAGGAATTCTATCAAACCATAACTCAAATAGAGTCTTCTTCGATTTGGGTCGAATTAGAACTCTATTGAGAACAAAGCAAGTTGTATTGACAGCTTCAGCCCAGAAATATTTGGGTAGACTAAACTGGTTTAACATTACTCTGGCCATTTCGGTTAGAGTTCTGTTCTTACGTTCCACAACTCTATTTTGTTGAGGAGTCCTAGGGCAGGAGAACTCGTGTACAAAACCGTGTGTGTCACAAAATTGCTCAAAATCAGCATTCTCGAATTCGCCTCCATGATCACTTCTGATTCGAGTGATCATGTAACCTTTTGTATTCTGTACTTTCTTGCAAAAGGCAAAAATTCGAACAATGCATCATTCTTGTGTGTCAAGAAATATACCCACGTGTATCTAGAGAAATCATCTACAATTACGAAAGCATAAAGCTTACCTCCGAGGCTAGCAACTCTGCTAGGACCAAATAAGTCCATATGAAGCAATTGTAAAGGTCTAGTAGTACATACTGCGTTTACTAACTTGAATGTGGATCTGGTAGCTTTGTTCTTTTCATATTGGCTGCATACCGAATCTTTCTTGAATGTACTGTCCGATAAACCGCGTACTAGCTTCTTTGTGGATAATCTTGAGATCGTATCCATATTAGCGTGACCGAGTCTCATATGCTATAGATGACTCTCATCACTCTTGGCCATTAAGCATCAACCTGAAATGTTAGTTTCTTCTAACAAATAGAAAACATATATATTGTCTTCCCTGATACCTTCAAAGATAGTACTACCAGTTGAGCTATCAACTATAGTACATTGGTCTTTGCCAAAGTTGATGCCATAACCATGATCAGCTAGATGACTTATGCTGAGTAGATTATGTTTCAACTCGGTAACCAGACAGACATCCTTAATCACAGGATAGGAAGACTTACCAACATCACCGATACCAATAATATACCCTTTCAAGTTATTACCGAAGGAGACATAGCCTTCCTTCTTTTTCTTCGACAGTGTTGCAAATAGGGTAGCGTCACCGGTCATATGCCGTGAGCAACCGCTGTCGATGATCCATTTGCTTCTAGCATGTGAAGGGTGTTCCACCTACAAAACAGTTTACAGATGAAACTTTTGGTACCCATTTCTTGTAGGATCCTGAATTGTTAGCTTTTGGTATCCAAGCATAAACATTTAAATCAACAAGCTTTCTTATTCTACATGCAGATGAAATATGACCAATGAGGCCACAATAATGACATTGTGCATGTCGAGTATTGAAAGCTGAGTGGTGTGCATGGTTGGTAGGTTTAGGTTTTCTAGTATAGAAGAAAGCATACCTATAATCTTGTTTGGGCTTAACCTTTTGGGGTAAAGGTTTGATAGGGTTAGGTCTGACAGTATTTGGCTTGGGAATATTCCGATTTTTTGGTAAGTGACACGTGTTAGGGTAGGAAGCAGCAGGCTCAGGCTGTTTTCCTAACCTAATTTCTAATTTTTGGAAGTGTCATACAACTTAGTATAATCAGAAGTGAGTGATTCCATTCTGATTTGTGCACATCGAAGACTTTTCTTCTCTATAGAAAGTTCTTCCTTGAGTTGGTCAATAATTTTGTCTTTCTCTTCAGATGACTTGGTAGTCTCGTGTAATAAGTGCTTTATTGAAGAAAGCTCACCAGACTCACTAACATTATTTCTAACCTCAGCTAGTAGGTCGATAAGTCTACCTATTTCACCTTTGTACTCTTTGAGTACCTTCTTAGAGGTCTGATACTTGCTACATAGTTTTCTGTAATCAGTCATCAGGTCACTGAAGGCATCTCCTAATTGCTCAAAGGTGAAGTCATAATAAGTATCAACTACAGGTTCAGTAGGTACCTGATCGGATGCCATAAAGCATACGTTTGCAGCGTCTTCTGATTGTTCGTCTTCTGAGTCGCTGGCTTCACTTTCATGCCATATGCTGGTATTGTCATATCTCCTAGATGTTGATTTCTTCAGGTTCCCTTTTTCATACCTGTTGCTCTTCTTGCTTGATGATGAGTTTGTAGGACAATCCTTCTTCATATGTCCCTTCTTCTTGTAACCATAGCAGACAGCATCTTCTTGATACCAGTTGTTGCTGTTGTTTTTTTTGACTCTCTTCTCATGTCTCATGAATCTTTTGAACTTCCTTGCTAGGAGTGCTTGATCTTCAGCGTCAGATCCACTGCTGTCTGAATCACCTTCAGCAGCTTTTCTGTGCTAAGCCTTGAAAGCGATCGTCTTCTCCTTTGGTGCAGGCTCTTCAAAATCTTGTAGCTCCAGTTCATGAGTGAGTAGCTTACCCATGAGTACTTCGAGTGTCATCGTAGTGAGGTCGTTTCCTTCAATAATAGCAGTAGCCTTTGGAATCCAGTTCTTGGTGAGAGCTCGCAGGAGTTTGTGAATCTTTTCATGGTTACTGTAATCTTTGCCTAAGGAGGACAAAGGATTTACAATATCCAAGAATCTCTCGAACATTTGTGTAACTGTTTCGTTGGGCTTCATCTTGAACGCCTCGTACTCTTGAATAAGTCTGCTGACTTTAGATTCTTTGACTTGAGTCGTGCCTTCATGTGTGACTTCAAGTAGCTTCCATACTTCATTAGCCGTTGTGCAGATAGACACCCTGTTAAATTCAGTTCTGTCTAAAGCATAAAAAAGAGCATTAATGGCACGTGCGTCAAGACTGGCCCTTTTTTTTCTTCCTCTGTATATCTGCTATGGGGTTTTTCAACTAAAACTCCATCAACATTTATACGAGGTGGCTTTTGATAGCCATCAAGAACAATGGACCATAAATCAAAGTCAAGTGATTTCAAGAAGAAACTCATCCGTGTTTTCCAATAGGTATAGTTCGTACCATCAAACAGTGGGGGTCTGTTTGTGGCCTGGCCTTCACTTGTGAATTTCATAGTTGCCATGTGTTGTGCTGTGATTTATATAACAATTAATAGAAATGAATAAATAATTGCACTGTTACCTTTGCTTTACCTGTAACAACCGCTATGATACCAATTGTAGGAACGAAATAGTAAAGCGTAATACTCTAGAGGGGGGTGAATAGAGTTGGCAGCAAAATAATGCTAATTAAAAAAGTTAGCAGCACAATCACAGAATATTACTAATCCAGTCGGTAGAACTCTTGCTACCAGTTGAATCTACTATTGGAAAAACCGCAAGTTTTCTTACGAAGTCCTTGCAACTTCTACAACGCGAGCTTTGATACGAAGAACTCTTCCAACTTCAAATGTGAAGAGGTATTCTTCAATCAAGCCTTCTGATTACAATCTCTCAGAAACTTCTAGAACGTACCGCACTGGCAAATTGACTAGAGGATTGTAACTGGCTTAGAATCTAAAATTGAAAGCTCTAGAAAACTCTTTGGAAGACTGAAAGCTTTAGATAGAGAGAAGATTAAAAGTGAATGAGTGAATTGAAATGATCGAAATCCTTCTCTATTTATAGGAATTCCAAAGGCAGACTTCTGACAGAATTCGGGCAGAATTCGGGCAGAACTCTATGAGCAAATCTCGGTCAAATCCGCAACTACAGGAGGACCAAGTAACAAGGATTCAAAATCACAACGTCCACCAACCGAACTCTGGCCAAACTCTGGCCGAACTCGGTCCGAGTTCTGTCAGGGTTTAGTCAGGATTTAGTTAGGGTTTTTAAAAAGCTTTTTGGTGATTTTTGAAAACCTTTTTGTAAACCTTTTTGAAAGGACATTTTAAAAACATTTTGAACTCATTTAAGGGTAGCCTATTTGCCAGTACGACTCGGTGTACAATATATTCCTAAACTCAAATAAAATGAAAAATATATTGCATAAGGAATTACAGACTCGAGTAGGCAAACAGATCTTCGGTCTTGAATTCAGTGGATAGTTATTCTTGATTATGTTCAAGAGTCCGAGATGTCCCGACTAGCTTTGTACATCCAGACAGAGTTTAATCAATTATTAAAATTAGGTTGACCATATGACCAATGGGCCAACATAAGGGTATTAAGCAAAATACTAACTAAATAATAGCAATACTATAGAAAGTATTATATACTTATATATATACACAGCTAGTACAATATGCTATACTTATACCTACTGATATTTAGCTAATGCTAAAACAAAAAAGGCACACACTAAGAGTAAAATAGGGACAAACAGACACACTAAGAGTTAATAAAAACGATTATAAACCCCCTTTTCCCATCATTGCGTCTGTTTGGGAAAGAGAGAGAGAGAAAAGGCTAGAACTCACCGAGCTCGGCGGGACGGTTTGTGGGTGCGACTCAGGCGGAGGAAGCAGAGGAGAAGAAGGAGGTCAGCGTGGAGCTGACCGGAGGTGGGCCCGACGTGGGAGTTGGTCGGATGGTCCTCACCGATATTGGGATTGACGTCGGCGATGCTCAACAAAGCGAAGCGACGTGTGGAGAGGGCGGACCGCACGGAGAAGCGGATGAAGGCACTGACGGCACGGCTCGCCGCGAGATCGGCTCTACTTGGCGGCGTGGGCCTCGCCGCTGCTGGCGTGCGAGACCGAGCGCATGAAGTGGCGCTCGTAAAGGAGTACGGAATCGGCACGGACGTGGAGGATGCGGGGAAGATCGGTCCGGTGGTGCACGAGGGCCGATGAAGGTGCGGATCCGCGGTCGTCGAAGGTTGTTCAGAGGAGAGGAGACGCCGGTTACCAGGCGGGCGGCGTTCCCGTTCTCACGGAGGGTGGAGGTTCAGACGGCAGCCAGAAATCGCTGGTGGAGAGGTCCACGCGTCGGAGGAGCGGCACGATGGGGGTTCCAGAGGCGAGGGAAGCGCTGGGGCGACGGAGCTGCACACGCGTGCGATACGGTTGCAGGCGGCTGGGGTCTCGACGAGGCTCGTGTGCGGCATGCGGGGCGGCCGTCATCGAGGCCAAGCGAGGTTAGGGTTTGGCTTCATTTTGTGTATTTGATGATGTGACAGAAATTTATGTACTAATGTATTGGATGGAATGGAATGGTTGTGTTGGACACAGACACGACGACACGATGGTGATGGTGGTGTTGGCTGTGGTTAATGGTGGTTGCTTGGCTTCGGGCTCGCCACGGCGTGGTTGATCTACGGGTGATCGGAGTGTTGGGAATCCAGACACGCAGGGAGCAGGCGCTCATCAGGAAGGAGGAGTGTACGCACATCGTCGAGTCCCGAGGCTTCGAGTCGGCCATGGTTGCATGTTTGTTGGTTGAGTAGGGATAGAGGAAGTCTTCGGTTTCATGGGAAGAAGAAGGTTATATTGGTAGGGGTAGCAGGTTGTTCTTATGCATTCAGTTTAGGAGAAATAGGGAAATAGAGATATAGGTAAAGTATCAAGATAAGATATGTATAACTATAAATCTTATAGGCTCAAATAATATTGAATCCAATAGAAATCAATCTATAACAATTTAGAAATGATACTATATTTTATTTAAAATATACACATAGTCAAATCTAAATTTAACACTTAAAATAATACTCCTAGGATAGGACTTTATTTCAAATAATATTATGAAACATATGTTTTTGAATTCAAATCAGGGTTCGAATTATTTAAAATAAACTTTGAAATATCTTTATATCCATATCGAATTATTTAATATGAGATGACAATTACCTGCCTCCCAAATATACTTTGGAAGAATATTTGTTGCTATCAATTAATATATAATATATAAATATATTGGTATAAATCTAATGCAAATAATAATCATTTGTATTTAAACAAATCACTTGATTCCATGAAATAATTTGAAAATATATTTTTGGTTTAATCAAAATCCTAATTTGAAAATAGATTGAGCAGAAATTACTTTATTGATAAAACTAAATAAGGTTTTCAATCGCTCTTGAAGCCGGTAGTTTGGAAGTCAAAAAATAACAACTCATGCCTCTTGTAATTCCAAAACTTCAAGAACAATATTTGACCAATCTGAGGAGAAGAAAAATAATATCGTAACGTTCGATACACGAAAAAATTTAAAATAAGATAATTGGAATAAAATATACAAAAATATAAGTTTTGAAAAATCGGGAAGAGGAGTTACACCTCCCGGGGGCAACTGGAGTTGGCGGGACAACGGTTGGGTGGCAACCTAAACCGGCTGTGGCGGACAAAGGAAAGGGTAAGACGGTGGACTTCAATGGCCAGAGAACTAGGCCTTCTCCACCATCGGGCCTCCAGCGGGCTCAGGAGACGATCCCACGTCCCGTGGGCAAGTCTTGGGTGGACATATATAAACCGGGGGGTCGCCAAGCCCCACATCCATGGAGTTTGTTGCCCCTAAGAAAGTGGGAAGTGGTTTCCGGGCCACGTTCCCTGTGGAAGTGATTGACAAGGTGACAATATTCTTGAAAAATACGTTGGTTCTATATGTTCTAGGCAATAAACTCTTTGATGGTCAGATACGGACGTATGCGGCGCGGGTCTAGCAGCCGAAAGGTAGCATGGAGATCTTTGCTAGGGAGAGCGGCTTCTACTATGTGAAGTTCGGGCTTGCAAACGATGTTGCCAGAATCCTCCAAGGTGAGCCATGGACGTTCGACGGGAGGCTGATTATCCTGAAAGAGTGAACCCCCGACCTGAAATATGAGAAGGAAGTCCTCAATGCCATACCAGTCTGGATCTACTTCCCTGAGTTCCCGGTACGATATTGGAGCATTCCATTGCTCATGAGACTTGCTAGTTTGGTGGACAGGTCGATTAAGGCAGATGATGCTACAGCCTTTCGTTCGAAGCTAATATATGTACGGATGTTCGTAGAGATCCAATCTGGAGGGGAGCTACCGGGCATATTAGAGTATGAGGTCCCTTCGGGTGAGGTCCTTACTCAGAGAGTGGAATACGAATGGGTGCCCCTGCCTGTTCCTATTGTGCTTGCTTTGGACACCTTGATAATTCATGCCCGTCTGGCGGATCGCAGAGGGGCGCGACACCGGCTACTAATGATTCTCCTAGCCCCTCTCGGGCGGTGGCGTCTACCGTCGGGGATGACAGAGAGGGAGTGAGTATGCGGGAGGAAACCAACCGATGGAGGAGACAAGGGGTCAGAGCCTCCCTATCTTATCGCAGGTATGGATGCACACAAAAAGAAGAAGAAATGCTATTTTTTCTTATTGGCGCAAGGCACCACAAATCGAGTATGCCTAAGAGATCCTGTGCAGATGATCCCCAAGTACAAAAAGAATTCTGGGGAATAGGACGATGAAGATCGAGCGGCAGTTGCTCCTTTACTCCGTTGACACTCCGATTACAAAAGTGGGATAAAACCTAAGAAAATTGCTAACTTTCGGCTCACTGGCAAGAAGTGTAGTAATTTGGCTCTTGAAAATTCTCTCCGTTCTATGTTTTGAAGAGGTATAAGACCCCTTTTTATAGTTGTTCTTGTGCTGGAATGCTGTTATTCGCCCACATGAGGGAATACACTGGTTTTCATGTGGGCGCATAGTCCTGCTTTGGGCGCATAGGATATAGGCGCATGTAGAATGTGTGATCGTGGGTTGATCGTGGTGTTGACGTAGCCCCATGCTTCGATGCATGATTGCTCGTGGAGACTGACGTGACCGTATGCTTCGGTGCACGTTTTGATCGTAGGTTTGACCGAGTCAGAGGCTGTTCTGGCTTGGGCGCATAGCCTGAAACGGGGCTATGCGCCCCTTCTAAAGTAGCCTAGAATGGGCTCATGGGCATATGGCTTCACTCATGACTTGGGCGCATATGACCTCACTAGTAGCTTGAGCGCATATGTCTTCATTGGTGACTTGGGCGCATGTGTCTTCATTGGTGACTTGGGCGCATATGTCTTCATTGGTGACTTGGGCGCATATGTCTTCCCTGGCTTGGGCGCATGGTTGTCAAGTCTACCAAAACTTTGCATGCTTCTACAAGACCCCCTTCAAAGTTTTCGATACTTAAACAAGTTCGAAATACTTTGAAAAAAGCATGGACCGTCTTCTCGTGATATAGTAGGCGCATAGCATAGCTCTTCCTTTGGGCGCATAGAGTTTGGCCAGTCTGTCAGAGAGATGGCTGTTGAGATCTTCCTCGAAAATCTGAACTGACAGATTCATCGTGATGGAATTTGAAGAGGTCCATCCTTCATGCGTTGTCCATGTCAGCAAGTGGCAGTCGCATAGTATGCAAGAGACTGGGTCTTCACGTGGGCGCATAAGTCATAGTGGGCGTATAGTGCGCAGTTGGTACATAGGCGCATAGGAGTAGTGGGCGCATAGGGTATGGCCCATGCCTATAAATAGGCTTTGAAAGAGAGAGAAAATTTATTATTCTCATTTCTCTTAACTTTTAAAAGACTCTTCATCTCCTCTCTTTACGAACCATGTCTCCCAAGACCGCCATGAGATCTGCGAAGGACAAGGAGGCTGCACCGAGTGGCTCTTCTCCTGCGGCAGCGTCCTCACCAGTCCAAGACCTGATTCTGGGTTAGACTACGCCTCAAAAATAAAGCCTTGAGCGTTAATTTGCGATGCTCAGACTTTTCCTCTGCCTAGGCGCATGTGCCTAAGGCAACATGCTTCTGTGAGCATTCTTATGCGCCCACAGAAGCATGCACCAATACTGTGGTGTGTTATGATCCCACATGTTGCTATATATTATGCGCCCACATGCTGCTGCATGTTATACGTCCACATGCTGCTGCATGTTATGTGCCCATAAATTGCTTTGTTATGCGTCCATATGCTGCTTTGGGCACATAACCCTTTGGACACATAACTTTTTTGGGCGCATAGCCCTTTGGGCACATAAGATTCCTTCAGCACTTAGTTTTTCCTACAAATTCTGAGTCGGACTTTCTTAACGTCCTTGCAGTTAACGTGTTTGTCCCGGAGCTTGATGGAATCCCTTTCGGCTCTGCTTGCCAAGTCCTTAGCACAATCCTTATAACCAATATGGTCAGCAATGTTCAGGCTAAGATCAGTTATGACCAACCTACGGAACAGACGATCGCCATAATTGAACAGGACAAAACCTTTCTGAAGCAGATGATTAACGACGAAAAGCCCTTACTCGGAGGGACACGACGTTTGAAGAAGCTGTACTTCCTATTCGGCGACAGTATAGGATCGAGGATGACGAGACGATACGTCTAGAAGACCCTCTGGTAATTAAGTTAAATAACCAAAGCATATGGTTGCCATCGATGAAGCGCCAATACCCTCTGTCAGCGTTTACAGATCTGGCTATGCAGAGGCAGATGAAGTGGGACCTGACCCCTGAACTGTATAGGGTTGTTTCTGGTAGGATCCAATTCAACTCTGGTGATCAGAAGAAGGACACGTTCAAGTGTGTCAAGGGTTCCACGTCCTACTCCATGAGGGGGCTGTAACCTGGTGTCATAAATGAATGATGTCCCGACTGAGCTTCACCCCTATGCTGTTGAGACTCTCTCAAACTTGATGCTGTCAAAGAAGGAGTCGTATCCAGGAGGGAAGCTGCGGATGGAAGGTTGGAGACATTCTATCCTGTTCTGGAGTGACCTTACTTGATGGGTGCTCTCAACTTACGAGGCCACCTTAAAAGCTGTCGATCTTCTTTATGCCGTTAGAGCCACCCAATATGGCATTACGGTTAACTGGCCAATGTTTGTCTCCTTGGCGGAGTTATACAACCATCACACGTATACCTTCTTCACTCCGGGTAGGGAGATGGGTTTGGCTCTTCACGAGATACAGGCGATATCCAAACTTCCCTGGATGATGGAGCCATACGCAGAATACGTCCCCTGTGATGCGGAGCTCCTGGATTTGGAGAAGGAGAACTCCGAGATGATGGAGGTGTACAAGAGTTACTTTGTCACTTCTTTATTTGTCACCAGATTATTAAGAAGGGTAAGACTGAGGGGACCCTTCCCCATACGAGGGCAGGACTAACTATATCTTCACCAGAAAAGAAGGGGACGGCTCAGTCTCTTTCTCGTCTCGTAAGCTCTTGACGAGCTCTGAGATAGAGCAGTTGATGGCAGATCACGGAGCTGTAGACGCCGAAGATAGTGATGATCCTAAGGAAAACTTCTCGGTTTATCATTTCTTCAGGCTGGTCGAGTTCAAGCTGTCAGAAAAGGCGGTGGTAGCCGCTTTCCTGATGATATAGCTTCATGATTGCGTAGCCCCTGGTGGTTCAGGGTCTATTGAAAGAATAAGCCAGGGTATGATTCTTTCGGCTGCAAAGCTAGCCTTTGGACGCCAACTTGCTCTAATTCCAGCGATGGTCTGCGCCATCCAACGGGGTTTGCGACACTTCGTGGTGAACGTGATAACATCCGATGGCAGAAAGGATTTTGCTAGGACTGAGTTTCCATTTCATTATATGATGGGATGGCTGGTGCTGCATTGTCCCAGATTGATGAATGCCGGGCTGATGGCGGACTCTTTAGCAGGGGATGCCTTCCTTCGGAGATTCAGAGATACGGACTGGACCGTTACAGGGGTGCCTGTTTGTAGGAAGGCTTTGAGTTTTTTGCAGAACTATGAATTCTTCAGAGTGTCACCTCCGTCTGGTAGTGGCCGTGCAGGAGACAGCCTAGTAGATGAGGGAGCACTCACTACTAGCCTTCCTATTGGGGCATTTCGTTGGCTCCAGTCCATCAGGCCTTCCCATCTGGTATTCATGAATAGGAACCACACTTTCCTGGAACCTTATTTGCTGAGTCGCTTTACAAGACAATTCGGCTACAGCCCGCTTGTCTTAGGCAATCCCAACCCTCATCTACAGTTGATAGAGAGTCTAATCGACGGGGTACGTGCATAGGACTACTATAATGTTGGATGTACGGGGGCAGTTTTTATCCTGTCCGAAGATAAGCCTGATACCCACATGCTTTTTGCTGCTGCCAAGTTCTATATTCAGGTCAATACCCTTCATTCTCGGTATGACCATGAGTAGAGTCTAATATCGGAGAATAGGTTTGCCCCTACCCTTACTGATATAGGACAAGTACATGCAATAGGGGGTTACAGAAAGGAGGGCGCCGCACCCACAGTTGAACTGGCTGCAGCGCTGCAGCAAAGAGTTGTTCTTGAGAAGCCTATTGTTGCAGTGCCTCGGAGAGAGGATATTGAAGAACCTCTTCCTGACATTCCTCCCAAGAGGAAAGCTTCAACTGAGCTGGTCGTATGGCCCAAAAGGAAGAAGGTTGTTGTTTCTCGGAGGATAAAGAAGGTCGCGAATGTGAGTGCCGGCTCGCCTCCTTCCAGAAGATCTTCTCGGCAGATGGCATCGCAGGCCATTACTATTTGGGAGGTAGATCCCTTTCTAGACCCCATAGCCATTTTGGTCAAACTGTTAGGAGTTTTCTCACTATTGCGTTTGTCCTTTGCACAGGACGTTGAAGTTGCAACTGTGGCAGATACTTCGTTGCCTGAAAAGGTGGATATGACAATAGTATCCCCTGCTCGTCCTCAATCGATGGATGAGGATGGGTCTTCTTCAGTTGTAAGGTTTGAGCGAAAGGATGACGGCGATTAGAAAACCAGTCCCCCCTATGACATTTTTAGGGGATATATCTGCGATAGGAGCTATGATGAAAGACTTGGATGAAAATCAAGTTCAATCAGCTCACCCTCCTCTGGGTATGTCATTCTTGTACTTTTCTTCGGATGAGATTTTTTGGCTTCAATTTTGCGTGCAACTTGTGAGGCTGACTTCCATCGTATATTCCCTTGTAGACAAGAAAAGGAAACAAAGCACGGAGGTTGCTCGAGATACAGGGGCTAGACAGGAAGCTGTCCTTGGTTCTCCCAGTAAACGTGCATCGGTTACTGAAGAAGTTCCTGATCGGCCTGTTGAGGCGGCCGTTATTCAATCTTCTTCGGGTCTAGCTGGGACCGTAGAAGGCGAGCAGGTAGATGTTGACAGTGAGCGACCTGAGCCTGGTCTCATTTCTCCAGTACCGACAGGAGGTATATACTTACAACTCCTTCTTTAAGTAAGTTTTCTTTTGTTACTGATATGTGTATTGCTTTATTTGTCAGGTTCGGCTTCCTGCCAAGTAGCTCTTCCTGGGATAGAAGATCCTCATCAAGCTTCATCTCCAACGACCTCTTCTAAAGATGATGAGATGGCTCAGGAAGTCATAAGAGCTTTCTACTCCGTGTTGAAAGTAAAACTACCTGGAGTTTTGAACCAAAATGCCACCTTCGAGCCTGTGAAGGCCGTTGCTGAATGCCAGGTGACAACTCTTGAAAGCATTGTTGGCTATGAAGAGCGAGCAAATACTTTAAGGAAGGTCATGGCTGACCTGGAAAATCAAGTCGCCAAATTTTGAGAAGTCAGTCAGCGAAGCCCAACATCATCAAGTCTTGAGGAGGACGTGGCTCTGGTCGTGGGCTATTGAGAAGGAGAAAGCTACTTTCCAGACGAGGAAAGAGGCTTTGGATAAAGCGATCAACGAGCTGGCTGATCAGTATGAACAGTTTGATACTGCCAGCAGAGCTCGTATTGCCTCGAAGAATATGCTGGCCATCCAGATTACTGAAAAGTACAACCATATTGTGTAGCTTCGCAAAGAGATTGCTCAGCTCGAGGCTGACCTACGAACAGCTGCATCTGAGCAGGAAGACTACGTGATTCAGGCTGCTGTGACTGCCACAATTTCGGATCAACTGAAAGCTCAACTGGTGAAGTTGAAAGAGGAGCATCTGAAACTGATTCCTTTCGAGGATGAAGCTGTTCGGCAGGAAGAAGCACGTCGTCGCACCACTGTCAAATCTCAGGCTGAGATCAAGGCTTTGAGGGATAGCATCAACCGATTGTGTATCCCTTAAGTCTTTTATTTTGTAACTATTTTTCTTTTAGCCGTCAAGGTTCTGTATCTTTTTCTCCGTCTTTTGATAGACATTTTTAAATAAAGAATCTTTTTGGCTGTCAAGAATAAAGTTTTGTGAAATATCCAGGCTAGAGGTAATGTGAACGTAGTAAGGATATTTTTAGTAGGTATTCCGCTGGAGAATTTGATGTGGACCTATTATCCGTTTTATATTCAGGTTTATGAATATAGATAATAAGTTGAAGGGAGCTGCTAATAGAGGTAATATAGACGTAATAGCAGAGGATGTTCTATATCTGACCAGAGGTAATATGGACGTGGAAAGATATATAACATTAGGTAGGAGTGGATAATTCAGAGGTAATATGGACGTGATTGTCCTTGATGAATGCTTTGCTCAGAGGTTATATGGACGTAGCAAAATGTTTCTTTATCATTCCACTGGAGAAATAATTATCGAAAAACAATTCAGAGATAATAGAGACGTGACTTGTTTTTGTCAAACCGAGTTTGGGCAGAGTCAAAAACAGAAATGATTCTACTGGAAAATCTTTTTAGAGGACCCTTTATCTATGGTGTATTCAAGACTCTTGAAATACGGTTAATAGTTAGATAATTTTTTTGAATCACATAAACATTGTACTGTACATTTACATGACTGAACATATGTGAACATTGTTTACATAAGGTTACACATAATATTTCCTCAGGAACTTGTCATTGATAGGCATCATGAGCAAGTTACCATCAGGCTTGGTTAGTCGGTATGCACAGTTAGAATACACTGATTCTACAACGAAAGGACCTTCCCATTTAGGCTGGAATTTTCCTTTTGTCTTGTGCATCATGACTATTGGTCTTCTCTCTGCTAAGATTAGATCACCAACTTGGAAGATTCTTTCCTTCACCTTTTTATTTAAGGCTCTGGAAAGACGTGCTTGGTATAGCTCAATGCGCTGTTGAGCTAACAAGCATTTTTTGTCCAGCGCTTCGAGCTCCTATAGTCGCAGACGGTAGTTTTTTTCGACAGTCAACTCATTGTCTAAGGCTACTCGAAGAGAAGGAATCTGGATTTCTAGAGGAAGAACTGCTTCGCTCCCATAAACCAGAGAGAATGACGTACTACCTGTTGGAGTCTGGACCGTTGTACGATAGGCCCATAGACATTCGTCGAGCTTCTCATTCCAATCACGCTTGTTTGAAGACACGAACTTCTTGAGAAGTTTAATGATGGTTTTATTGAAGGCTTCTGCTAACCCGTTAGCCACTGGATTGTAGGCAGTAGAGGCTACATTCTGGATTCGATTCTTGTCGTAGAACCGATAGAATGCATGGCTCGTGAATTATGGACCATTATCATGGATGATCCTGCGAGGTAGCCGAAGCGATAGATAATGTGATGTTTGATGAAACTGATCACGTTTGATGCCTTTACTTCAGTGAGCGGTATAGCTTTCGCCTATTTGGAGAAGTAATCGGTTATGGCTAAGATGAACCGATGTCCTCTGGAAGATGGCGAGCTGATTGGGCCTATGACGTCCATACCCCAGGCTTCAAAAGGCCAAGATGCTGCCGTCGGGTATAGAAACTCTGAAGGTTGATGAATGAAGTCGGCGTGGAACTGACAAGCCCTACACTTTTTTGCATATTCAACAACATCTGCTATCATCGTGGGCCAATAATAACCCTTCGTTTGAGGCGATCTTGTAATTTGGGACCTGGTTGATGTGTACCACAAACTCCGTCGTGAGCCTCCCGGAGTGCATGTTTGGCTTCTGTATTCGATAAACATCGTAATAGTAGCCCGTCGCAAGAGCGTCGGTACAACATCTTGGTAGCTTTGTCGTAGTAAAATATGAGGGATCGCCTTTGGATAGACACTGCTTCTTTTGGGTTCTCAGGAAGGATTTCATAGATGGCGTAGTCTATGAAAGGAAATCTCCAATCTTTAATGTCGACATTTATTTCTGTTTTGTAACTGTGATGAATATGCAAAGCATCTTTCACACAGAATAGTTCTCAACCAGACACTGTGATCGACTGCTGAGTATTGGTAGGAACAGTCAGGGAGGCGACGAGCCCGGCTAAGGTGTCTGCTTCTATATTCTGTAGTCGAGGCACGTGCTCGATGAAGAATCCAACGAAAGTATATGCCAACTCGATCGTCGCTTCGTGATAGAGGATGAGATCTTCGTGACGAACTTCATAATCCCCTCGGACCTGACTAACTATTAGCTTAGAATCGCCGTAAGCTTTTAGATAGTCAACTCCCAGTTGTTTTGCTAGCTGCAGGCCGATCAATAGGGCATTATATTCGGCCACGTTATTGGTGCAGGATTCCACGAGAGAATATGCACGATGTATAACCAGATGGTCGGAAGATACAAGCACGACGCCTACTCTGGCCACGATATTTCCTTTAGGTCATGTTCTTGATGTACCGTCAAAGAACATTCGCCAAATGGGGGTTTCTTCAGTTGTGGTGTTAGACTCCACTACTTCATCGGGGATTTCGTCGTAGAGTTTGGAAGATTCTGGCACCGGATGAGCTTCTAGGAAATCAGCTAACGCTTGGCCTTTTACTATCTTCTGAGGAACGAACAACATATCATATGGAGTCAACAACATTGCCCATGTAGCTAAACGGAAATTGAGAGAACCCGGTTTAGTCATGAGTATTCTAAGAGGATTGACTTTAGATATGATGTGCATAGTCTGCCCAGACACATAGTGGCGTGTCTTCTGGATAGAAAATACCAGTACAATATATTCTTTTTCCATGTGTGTTTATCTGTGCTCGGCATCCACGATTGTGCGGCTGAGGTAGTAGATTGCATGTTCATGGCCGCCTTCATTCTTCTAAGCTAATAGGGTACCAAGGGAATGGTCCATAGCACGGACATATAGTAAGAAGGGCTTCCCCATTATTGGAGCTACCAATACTGGGGGCTTGTGAGATACTTCTTGATGTCGTCGAATGCACGTTGACATGTTCAGTCCAGATGAAAGATACGCCTTTCTTCATGAGCTGAGTAAACGGTTGACACCTTCAAAAAAGTTTTGAAATGAATCGTCTGATGTAGGCTAGCCTTCCTTGAAGTCCGCATAGCTCTTTGAGATTTCTTGGGGGATGCATATCGAGGATAGCTTTCACTTTTTCCGGGTCAAGATGTATACCCTTTGAAGTGATGACGAAACCAAAAAAACTTGCCGCTGGAGACTCCCAGAAAAGACTTGGTTGAATTCATCTTGAGTTGGTGTGCACGCATTAGTTCGAACACTGTTCTCAAGTCTTGGAGGTGGTTACCCTTGAGACGACTTTTAACTGCGATATCGTCTACTTAGCACACCACAGTTTTGTACAAATGATCGCAAAAAATTGTGTTCATGTCTCGCTGGTATGTCGCCCCTGCATTCTTCAATCCGAAGGGCATCACCGTATAGCAGTATACCCCCAACAGTGTTCAAAATGATGTGTGCTTCTCGTCGTTGGGGAACATTTTGATCTGGTTGTAGCCTGAGAACCCATCTATGAAGGACATCCGCTCGAAGTCGAAAGTATTGTCGATCATTACGTCGGTGATCGGTAAAGGGAACTCATCTTTCGGGTATGCAGAGTTCAAATCACGGTAATCGATACAGACTCAAACTTTACCATTCTTTTTCATGACCGGAACAATGTTGGCGACCCAGTCAGGGTGTTGTTCTTCGCGAATGAATCCATTGGCAATGAGCTTCTTGTCTTCATTCTCGATGGCCTACATGACATCTGGTCAGAATCGTCGTTGTTACTGCTTCACTGTCTTAGCTTTAGACGAAATATTTAGGCAATGTATGGCGACTTTAGGGTCCAGGCCTGGCATGTCCTCATAGCTCCATGCAAAGACGTCAATGTATTCTCTTTATAAGCTGTATAAGAGATTGTCGTTCATCGCCAGATAGACTTTTGCTGATGAAAATTGGTTTCAGAGATGATTCATCTCCTAAATTGACTTGGATGACTTCGTCTTCAGTAGGTGGTTCACGTTGTTCGAAATGTATCTCCCACCTAGTATCCATCTTTTGAGCCTATTGTTCAAGCTCGATTGATAGGACATTGTCCGCAATTTGGTCAGCTGACACTATATTGACGGACAAAGTTGCTTTGAACATGTCCCCAATGCTGTAATCTGAATCCCAGAGACAGGAATCAAAAGAATGAGAACGACGATCTGCTTCGATGTCTGATCTTTCAGGAGTTGTTGGAGGAGTGACATAACCCAAACCAACACCGTTTTTTTGATAATAGTTCTCGAGTTTGTCGGGAGGAGCAAAGTGACGTATTGGCAACCGTCGTCCCCGACCGTAGTTTAGCCCTTGGTCGCTTTTTATATCATATCCCATATTTTGGATGATATTCTTGGCCTTCCAACTATATCGAAAAAGTTGCATTTTCCCAGAGTCATTGTCAGCTTCGGTGTTGTGATTAGGCGAAGTAGAGTCCAGAACGAACTTTCTTTCACCAATTATTCGACCGAAGATGATTAGTTCTTCAGCCTTATTTCTAGCTGGAACGATGAAGTAGTGGATATCTTATAGCCAGACTTTTTCCCACAGATGAGGTATTATGACCAGCATGCAGAGGTGTGGTCCTATGCCATTCTCTAGAGCGTATATCGTATCTACATACTGATTTACAGATTGGTAGACATCAGAGTAATTCAAAGATAAACCTTTACTAAGAAAATACGCAAGTTCTTCTTCAGGGATAACATCATCCGCTGAAGGTACATTATTATGAGTATTGGTATACTCATTGAGATGATCATTATCTGGGAGAGAAGCCACAGTCTTGGCCAAGTTCACCACATAGGGTAACTCTTCAGGATTGGGAGGACGAACTTCAGTAGGTTCCACCCGAGGTGTCTTGCAGAGAGTGATGGTCAATGGCTTGACTTTATCAGGATTCTTCTTCTTTATCCAGATTGTGAGAGGCTTTGGAGTACTTTTTGGAGTAGTACGTCCTTTGACTCGGACAATCAGAGGACCATCATTAGAGGATGAACTCGCTTCGGCTTCATCGTCAGCTTCGTTGCCGTCATCCTTGGAGGGCTGAGATTGGTAAAGTACCAAATCTCTATAGTAGGCTTCAATGCCTTTAAAAGGATCGACATCGGCAAACTCCGTCTTCACAACGCCATCGCTGTTGACATACTTGAAGCATTGGTAAAGTATGGAAGGAACGATTATGTTCTCGTATATCTACAGACATCCCAATAAGACGTTGTAGGATACACTTGCGTCGATTACATAGCAAGAAACCTCGGTTCGGAGATCACCAATCTAGCACTTGAGACGGATCTTGTCCAGCGGGTGGCTTCTCCCAGCATTGAAAGCCATGATAGTTGTATTGGTTGCAGATAGCTTGTGCAGAGGGATTCCTACAATTTGGAGCAAACTTCTAGGAATGATGCTGAGGGAGGAACCTGGATCGATGTGTATCCGATCTACCTTAATCGTCTCGATATATCCTGTATAGTACAGAGGTCTATTATGACGATTATTTTTGAGTAGCATGTCCTCCTGTGAAAAAGTGATGTTGGGCACCACTTCCATAGTGCTGTGGCAGTAAGGACAAGAGACAGGGTCTTCAGCGGGGGCTTTGACTTTAGCGAGATAAGAGTAGACATGCAGCAATGCCTCACTTAAGGCCTTCCGTATTTTTTTGGAGAGTCACAATAGATCGAACAGAGACAACCTGGCAGGTGTATTGACCAGTTGTGCCAGTATGTCAATGTTGTAAGGCCGATCCATGCCTTTGGGAGCTGGCGCCTTTAGAGACTTGTCAAATAGCATCTCCTTCTGCTTGGCTTTGTCGGTAGTCGAAGGCTTAGACGGGCCAGCCTCTGTACTTGCGGGGGCAGCAGAAGCTTGAGAAGGTACTACATCTTCTTGTGCTGGGTCATAAGTTCGGAGGTAAGCCTTTCCAGATCGCGTCTCGACAGATAGGACTTTGTAAATGTTAGAAGACACCATATGACACAATTTGTTTTTCTTGCCCATCTTTACTTTGGAGACACCACCCCCTGTGTCATTTCTTGCACAAGGTCTGGATGGACCCACATGATCTCACCATGTTCAGTCGTGAGTGGTACCAAGGTTGAGTTGCGAGCTGGCGGCAGGTTGACGACTTCCATTATTTCCTTAGGGATCGGGACTACGCCGTCTGGGACTTCTGCGGGAGGAAAGTCACCAAATTAAAGAGAGATCATGTTAGAATATACGACCTTGTCTTCAGCTTCGAGGTAGATCACTTGGCTGTCGATAAGCTGTTGTATCTTCTTCTTCTTCTTCAAGACGATACAATCCTTGGTAGAGTGATGCACATACTGATGATAAAGACAGTACTTGGGATCGTTGAGTTGGTTCGCTTCTGTAGGACGTCATAGTGGAGGCAGTGTCAGTTTATTACCCTTCGTTAATGTATAAAAATGGTAATAACATCGTCTTCGTCAAAGGAGAAAGTCTCCTTAGGTTTGTCAACGGCACCCTAAGAATTGGAAGCGCCCTTGGAAGTGTCGACCTTCACGACTTTTTTCCCTTTACCCTTACGAACATGGATGGTTTGAGGGTGCTTGCCTTTGTCTTCAAATTTGGGTGTTTTCAACCCCAGTAATTCTAGATTAGGGATGTTATTTTCAGCAGCATCAGCGGCCCCAATGAAAGTGGGCAATGTACCATACTTATGTATACCCAGACAGAACTTTACTATAGGAAGTAAGTTATGTCGACAAGTATCCATAAGTTCTGAGTCTGGTATACCGAAGGGCATCTTCAATGCTAGCCACCTGAAGCGTTCGATAAAAGCAATGACAGACTCAGTCCTCCTTTGCTTGGTCTCGATGAGGGTGGACATACTAACATGCACGCCACTCTCATAAAACCTGTTGAGGAATAACCTCTCCAAGTCTTTAAAAGAATTGATACAACCGTTAGGCAGACTGCAGAACCATTCAAAGGCTACCCCCTGCAAGGTGCTAATAAACAGCTTTGACAAGAATGGATCATCCCTGGGTAAGTGTAGAGTCTGCGTGCTGAAGTATGTCATGTGTTGGCATGGAGAAGTCATCCCATCAAATGAATTTAGCGTCAGCGGCGTGTAGTTAGGAGGGCAAGTAGCATTCTCCCATTCAGGAGGATAGGGTTGAGATATCCCCATCTTTTGAAGCTCGTCTTTGTGTGAGATGGTATCGAGACGGGCAACCAGAGAATCAATTGCATCCTGTTGATTGAGCAGGTGTTGAGAAACGGCTGCTGTACTATTGTCAGGCGTCATTGGTGAAGGACCACCCACAATATTTACAAGATTTGGAGGAGGCACGACGGAATAATACTCCTTCTGTGGTGATGGCGGGTTGTTGCTATGAGCCGGACTAACGTGTGCCGAGACGTTTTGTTGAGGTGGAGGAACTGCCCCAGCAGCTTAGACCGCCATGATACTGGTAAGCATATCAGTGATCTTGGCAAATGTTGTCTCAAGACCCTCTAGCCGTTTGTTGGTCTGATCGCTGGCTTCTTCGGGTCTCTCTCTATCTGCCATGTATATAGATAACATGCGAGGACGGACAGAGAAAACAGTACAACTGGTGCTGATGCTGTCTGTCTCTGAGTTGACAAGTCCCTCATTTTCAGGTAGGGGAGGTAGATAGTCGCCGTCAGACTTGGAGAGATCATCGTCATCTGGAAGGCTACCCCCAGTGTGAAGGTCATCTGCTTCAGACTCTGAGGGAATACTACCCCCAACTTGGGAGTCCTCGTCATTTACACGGAATCTCGCCTTCGACCGAGTACCCATATAGACTCTTTCAGATGTAACAGCCTACTGGCTATCTGTTTGGTAGCTTCTTCTTCTTTTGTTTACAGAACTGAAAGAAAAAGTTGGGTTCGTGGTCTACCTTTTTTGATTGGGGCTCCCGTAAGGAGGACCCCAAGACGCCATGTTGGATGAAACACACAGCGGCTTTTCATCGTCAGAGCAATGCAGTCGTCGAAACACGGACTGCCTCTGAGGCACTCTCGTTGCTTTGGAGCAGCAACAGTTGATGACAATACTGGTACACGGATGTATATCATGAATTGTTGTATCCTCCCTCGCTTTACGCTTATGATTTATCATGACGCGTAAGTCAGTGGAAGGGAGTTTTGCCTTAAAATGCATGTCACATGCATTGCCGAGCTTTGTATATGGGTTTGTAAGGAGAGTTGGTACATCCGGACTTAGTTCACGTACAGGGAAAACCCCCATAACTAAGTCCTGTAATGACCTTGAAGACAGCCTCGTACTATACGCGTTGGGGCCTGTCTTTTTGCTGTGGACGCATAGGCCCTGGAATCTGCCTTTGGGTGCATGCTTCTTGGCAGCATGTCTAAGCTTCCTCGAGGTGGGCGTATAGTATGGGTCTGTTGAGCTTGGGCGCATAGCCTCAGGCTCATGACCCTGGATACATAATCTGTCGAAGACAGAAGTCTTCTGGCCAGAGTTATGCGCCCACACACCCCCTGGGCGTATAGCTTTAGGCACATGCTTGGTGGAACAGCGCTATTTTCTTCCAGCTTTGCCTCCTTTGTTTGTAAGCCTTGTTGAGTTTGCCCAGAGTGTCGAACACTCCGATTCTTGGCATCATAGTATTTTTTGTTGCCAAGTCTCGAGTGTTGAACACTCTGTTGTTGATTGCACAAGAGAGAAGTCGCTGGGCTAGTAGAGCCCAGAACGGTGTGAGCCTTCTTTATTTATGGAGCTTCTGTGGCAGAGCCATGCGCCCATGTGACAGAGTCCTTCAGTTGTATATCTGCTATGACACTGGCAGGATATGCACTACGAGCCTTCGAAAGCCAAGTCTTGCGAGACTTGTTTGGCTTCGCTGATTTTGAGGGAGAGAGCCGTCCTTCGAGAGCATCTCTTCGAACGCCTGCTGATCGAACTTCATGATCAACATCTTCTGTGTGCTTCCCACTTTGTCGGTATCAGATTGTGTCACCACCTTTTCGTCAGAGGAAAAGGTAGTCCCCAGCAGAGTTGCCATTTTTGTGGACACACACGAAAAAGAAGAAGAAATGCTGTCTTTTCTTGTTGGCACAAGGCACCATAAATCGAGTACGCCTGAGAGATCCTGCGCTGAGGATTCCCGAGTACAAAAAAAATTTTGGGAAATGAGACGATGGAGATCGAGCGACAGTTGCTCCTTTACTCCGTTGACACTCCGATTACAAAAGTGGGAGAAAACCTAAGAAAATTGCTAACTCTCGACTCATTGGCATGAAGTACAGCAATTTGGCTCTTGAAAATGCTCTCCGTTCTGTGTTTTGAAGAGGTATAAGACCCCTTTTTATAGTTGTTCTTGTGCTGGAATGTTGTTATGCACCCACATGAGGGAATACACTGGTTTTCATGTGGCGCATAGTCCTGCTTGGGGCGCATAGGACGTAGGCGCATGCAGAATGTCTGATCGTAGATTGATCGTGGTGTTGACGTGACCGCATGCTTCGGTGCACGACTGCTCGTGGAGACTAACGTAGCAGTATGCTTCGGTGCACATTTTGATCGTGGGCTTGACCGAGTTAGGGGCTGTTCTGGCTTGGGCACATAGCCTGAAACGGGGCTATGCGCCCCCTTTTGGAGTAGTCTGGAATGGGTGCATGGGCATATGGCTTCACTAGTGACTTGGGCGCATATGACCTTACTGGTAGCTTGGGCACATATGTCTTCATTGGTGACTTGGGCACGTGTGTCTTCATTGGTGACTTGGGCGCATATGTCTTCATTGGTGACTTGGGCGTATGTGTCTTCCCTGGCTTGGGCGCATGGTTGTCAAGTCTGCCAAAAATTTTTATGCTTCTACAGCAGGCGGCCCCTTCTGGTGGAGCTTTGGTCGTCTTCTCGGTGCAGAGGAGCATGGTCACCAGAGGCATGGTGACTACGGGAAGGGAAGAGCGAGGAGATGGCGGATCGGCTGGTGGACAAGTTTACAGCAGGAAGAGGCGTGCGGGTCCTTTACGGGATGGTCCCACTAGTGGGGGAAGACATACCCCTGTTACGGGGGAGGAGCTTTGTGTTGACAATCCAGCCTGGGCCCTGATGCTTACTCAGTACCCCACCCAGTTTGTCCCTACTGTTGAGGTGGAGGAGGATATGACAGAGACGAAAGTGGTACCACCCTTGGGTACTGGTCCAGGTGACTTACAGGGGAACCCCTCCCTTAATAATTAATGATGATTATAGCCTGGAATATAAGGGGTACGTGTTCGCTAGGGAGATGGAGGAAGATTTTTTGAGTTTTATACAGGAAGAAGTACTACATCTCTGTTCGGCTGGAAACTAAAATAAAGGGGATAATACTCTTGTCCGTCGGACTCCCACTCATTGGGTCCAGATACACAGCTTTGCGATTTGCGACATGACGAGAATCTGGGTTAGATGGAGCTCGAAGTGTTGGGATGGAGACTTGATTTTGATGTCGGAGCAGCTGATTGCCATCATTTTCACGAATAAAGGTGGTTTTCGGTTCTTACTGGGAGCGGTTTACGACCACAATGATAGGAGACGTCAGGAGGCATTATGGAGTGATATTGCTGTTGTGGCGACTGTTACAGATTCCTAACACCTCCCCCTCCTTCTGATGGGTAACTTCAACGCCCTTCTACACAGAGGGGATAAGATAGGTGGCAGACCGATTCCAGATTCGATTTTGCAGGATTTCCCGAGTTGTCTTCTTCAGTCGGGCATTCAGAGTCTGTCTCGTTCGGGATATATCTGGACCTGGCACAATAAGTCAGTTAGGAACATGGTTGCTTGTCAGTTGGATAGAGCCCTGGGAACGGGGAGTGGTTCCACCGCTTTCCTCATTCTCTGGCTGAGGGGTTGGCCGCTGGGACGAGTGATCATTCTCCTATCAGGGTTGAATTCACTTCCAGCCCCTTAATGCGGCCCCGTTCCTTCCAGTACAACAACAACTGGTTTCTCTCGGAGGGTTACTCAGAGGCGATTATGGAGGGTGTTGCTCATCAGGTGGTGGGGACTGCTCAGTATCAGATGGTACACCAGCTCAAACATACGAAGAAGGCGCTACGGACTTGGGTGAAGAGTTTGCCCAAGTCCTCTCTTGAAGATAAGGAGGCGGAGCTTCAGGCAATCCAACATTCCATGCAATCCGACATATTGAATGGGGACCTTGCGGCTAGAGAGAAGGAGCTGATTGGGAAAGTCAATACTCTACGGCTTCAGAAGGAAATTAGTGTGGCTCAGCACGCTAAATGCTCCTGGCTTAAGAATGGCGACCGATGTACCAAGTTCTTCTATAATGTCATTCGCACCAGACAGCACCGGAACACCATCTCTCAGCTTCTTGATACCGAGGGTAATCTGATTAGGAAGCCGTCCAAGATTTGTCACGACCCGCACCCTAGAGTAAGGGCACGAGAAGTGGGTACGTCCAGCCTACGTCACAGTGTCGGCGGTAGAACGCTGTCCTAGGTCAATCATCTAACAATATATAAGGTACTTGTACAGTATATACACTCCGAATGGAGGTGACATAGCAAATACAGTCTCAATCACATCTAAGGTAGAATACGATAAAATGATAGATAGATAGATATGAACAAATCCACAAAAGAGATACAATAGAAAGAAGTCTAAGTGTCTATGACAACATCTCCACAAACATCCAGATAAAACAAACTCCCAAGATATACAATAATGTATCAATAAAAAGACAAGGTAAGAGTCTAAGCTAGCAGTCTAAACCACTGGTGGCAGATCCTCTACTGCAAGTGGGTCCAAGTCACAAGTGTTGTCTATAGCTATACCATAATAGGTAGACACCAGAGCCTCATCAACCTCTGTAAAATTTTCAACAGGTCCAGTCAGGACGGGAGCGAGCACAATACATCTCACGCAGATCATAACAGGTTAGAAAATATAAAAATGCAAGAGAGTACGATACATGAAACTGAAAGAAAGTACATGATGTAAATAGAGGGAGAACTGTAATGGAAATATCTACTATAAGTAGAGAGCTACCAGTGACTAGTGATTTAGAGTACAAAGTTGACATGTGAACGGCTGGATTTGCACATGAATATACTAAAGGGGCGCACATGGATATACTATTTTGGAATTGTTCACATGACGATTTATACTCTCCCATACCCCAATCAATACACAAGGATCCAGACAAGTTATGTTACGCACATGATTTTCACATGAAAGCCAATAGATGGGTGCACATGAAGTATACATGAGGGGTCATAAATGAGTGCACATGAATTTTATATGAAGGCCCATAAATGGGTGCACATGAAGTATATGTTATACATGAGATACATGAGAAATATGACCGAACATGAGAGCACATGAGAGTACACGAGCATGCATGAACGAGCATGAAGCACATGAGAAACATGAATAACATGAGAGCGAGGAATACATGATGTACATGAAACACACGACATGATGTATCCGATGCTCCCGAGGGGGATAACATCTCAATGTAGGGATCCATATAGTACAAATCCATGATAATATCGTGACAGCATCAAATAAGGTAAACTATAGCAGGAATATAATCCTAAGCAAGTTATGAAATGATCAGAGAATCTACTCCCTGGTATCTGAATAGCTGTAGTAAATGTACTGTCCGAGATGAGGTATCTGACTCCTATGTAGAGCAACACAAGTCAAGACATATACAGGGGATGATAGATGAAATGTACAATGCATCTGCATGCTGTCTAGGTCAAACTAGACTAAAGTCAATACTTGGTCAACTCTAGTCAACCACACTAGTCAAACAAGGTCAACTAGGTCAACCTAAGCCAGACAAATCTTACAAGTCTCACTAGGCCTAACCAAGCTTAGGCTAGCAATCAAATACAAGAACAAGCCAAACCAAGCTAAGCTAAACACACACAACATTTATATGGAGAGATAAGGGGTGAGTGATCATGTAGGAAAAGGGCCAAGTGCAACATGCATCAATGTGAACTAGTGTCATAGTGATAGTGTCAACATAGTGCCATAGCAATGTGTAGAGACATAGTGTATGGGGTACATGAGGTAAGTATAGGATTTATGTTAACATTGAACATTGCATCACCTTACATACAACTTGCATTCATACTTGCATATATTTATATATCCATTACATAGGTGCACCTACCCATGGCTAACCAATATATTAAAATGTAAAGCTTATACCTACCATTTGTACATATATGAGACCAACAACCAACCCACACTACCTTACTCCCCTATGCTTAACTGACCCATACACTATATAACCACATTTGCATACATCCTAAACTAACTCAAACCCAGCCATGCCTTTCTACTAAGTCCAAGCCAAGGCCAACTCTTATATCCTCCCCTCTAACTACCACACCAGGTTACATATATACAATACATTACCATAATGTATATACATATAAGTATACTCACATAACCTCTGTGACTCGATTCAACCCACTCTAACCCATCACTCACCCTCTACTCAAACTCAGATATCCTCACTATCTAACTCCACATACATAATACATCCTAACAATATATATCAACATTTATGTAATACATATCCCAATCAATAAACCCAATACATCAACTCAACTGTAACAACAAGGGGATTAGGGTCTGTTATAGAGAAAAGGGATGGGGTCCTGTGTGTGGGAGAGTGTGTGAGTGTGTGGGAAAATCAGTGTGCAAGCGGCAGTAGGGTGTGTGTCTACAGATTTCTGTGTGTGTCAAACCAATCTCAGATTTTCAGATTTAGTAGTGTAGATGTGTGTGTATGTGGCTGTCATAGATGTGTGTGTCAAGTGAACCAATGTGGTTCTCAGGAACAATTTTAACATAGGGGAATAAGTCTCAGGTTAATCAGTTTTGTGAGTGAAATCATTCTCAGGTATCAATGCACAAGGTGTAGTGTGTGTGTAATGAATCAGTGGTGTCTCAATTTCAGTTTCATGTTAGCCTTGTGTAGTGTGTGTGTGTAATACATAGGGATTAATGTGTCCAAATTCTCAATGTGTGTAAACATGTGTGTGTCTACATGTGATGTGAGAACAGTGTAAAAATGAGAGACAGAACATTAATCCAGATTTGACAGTCCTAACACATTGAAAAACTAATGTTAGACACAACCACCATGAACCCTAGCAATTAGACCAACTGATATATAGGAAATCACATGTAATTGGTGCCAACAAATCAGTGAAACACAAGTAACTTAGAAATTCTCAGGTATTTACATTCAAAATCAAATCAACTCATAAATGAACTTCAATAAAACTCAGCTAACATTTAAAACTCAGTTAATCATGCTAACCACTTGGAATACAAGCTAATCTCTAATTATCCCCAAAACTGGAAACCAAATAACAGTTAATACATCATTCCTTCAAACCAAATTGTAAATCAAGCCATAAACCAATCTCAGTTAGCTCTGAAAATCAATGATGAGCAGTATAATAAGAAAATGGATTCGAACTCCAAATTCAATTATAAACCCAAAACCTAGTTCAGTTTATCATATCTCAATTCAAAACTTAGTTTTCAACATCAAACAATATCAGGTTTCATATACTTGAACGCAGTATCAAGGAGTATCAGTAACTGATAATTTCAGTCCCAACCCAAATTCGAATACCAAACCAAAATCAAAAACCCAGATTTGTTCATTCAGAGGTGAGTTACACGTGTACAAGTGTCGAGGGGTGACCACGTGTCCAAACGAATGGACACGAAGTGTCCAAATTGTTCAAAATATGGTGCATCAGTCAGTGTGTACAGACAGGCTCGTGCAGCCGTGTCGAGCCTTCATGCTCTCGACACAAGGCGACACGTGTCTCGTGCTTGTGCACAGAAGTTCGCCTAGGGTAGGGATACCTACGTGTCACCCTGCACCCTGACGAAGTGTCGCTGTGTCGTGTCAAAATGTGCGTATCAGTGAGTGATTTTCGTGCGTGAGCATACAGTGAGGAATCGGTGCGGGCTAGATTTCTCCTTAACCACTAAATAAAACCCCAAGAAATTTTAGGGGCTACCTGTCAGTCATCTAGGGAAGGCTCACACCAAATTTGGTGTCAAGAGGAGGCGTATCTAGTGAGAAATATGACACGGGCAGCAGGGCACTACCCGTACGTGCTGCGAGCGTGTTCGTGTCCTATTTGGACACGAACACGGCTCAAAAATCAACTCAGTCCAGTTGCAAATCAATATATGCATATAAATCAACAAATTTGTTCAAACACTTTTCAAAAATAATAAATAAAAATCCTTTGTGGCATTTCAACAAACACATTCATAAACACAATGATACGTGTCCGATATGGACACCAAACGGACACGAAATTAACCCAAATTTTAGGGACAGCTAGGGGACTCCTAGATCTATTCCTAAATGCAAAGAAAACTGAATATTAAGACAATTTGTGGAGTTTTACCTATAGGTGCAAATAGCATGAAAAAGCTTCAAATGGGGGGTGTGCTTCTTGATAGCCCAATGCTCCAAATTGATCCTAAACTGAAATGGCTCTCCACCAACAGTCCATAAACATCAATTAGAACCCAATGCAAAAGACTAGGATGAAAAGGAGGTTAAATGAATAAAATAGGAATTTTGAAGAAGAGAACAAACCTTGGTTTTTGTCAAATGGAGAAATGATATAAAAGAGGCAAGAATAATAGGAGGAGAGATTTAATAGGGTTGGGAATGACCTAGTGGCTGGTCATAAAGGATAAAATTAGGGTTAGGGTTTCAAGTCATGGGCCATGGGCCAAGTTTCATAAGTCATTGATTTAAAATCACAAGTAATGAAATCAATGCACCTATTCTATTCCTCCTATTTGAAAACTAGATTCTAATGGCTAGAATGAGGTCAACTTAAGTTAGACTAGGGTCACACCCTTGTCTACCAAGTCACCATAACTTGGGTTAGCTTCTAGGCTAGTCTCTTAAGTCACAACTAGAAAGGTCAAAATCAACAACCATCAATCTAATAATTAGTCAAATAATTCTAATAAGTCAAAATGGACAAATTACCCCTAGACTAAAAATGATAAATAGATATTCAAAATCACATGGTTAGGCTCTAGATCAGACAGTCTCTACGGTTTCACTAGCTGCACATCAAAATCACAAGTCATAATTTTTAAATAGTTTTAAATGATAAAAAAATCACCAAAAATCATATTATTATTTAAATATCATAATAAAATAATTAAAATCATAAAATTTCAAAATTACCCTTATTTAAAAAACTGGGTGTTACAAGTCTACCCACCTTAGAAAAAATTTATCCTCGAAATTTAAGATGGTAGTACTCCTTCTAGGTCAAACATAGTCAAGGGTCAACCACTAGTCAATTTCTCAACATCCAAGTGCTTGGTCATCAACTGGTCAACTTCTTAGGGTTTTACCTATGCGCTATCTAGGTGTTGGCAACTAGAGATTAGCCAAAAGAAAAACTCTATAATAGACTAACTCTTAACTTTCCAATCTTATCAAGTCACCCATAACTAAATACCCATAATCTAAGCACACAAATCCCAAATACCATATATACATAAGCTCAAGAACAACAACCCATTACATATATCCTAAGTATATCATCTATATATCCATACATATATAACTGATCATCAAGGGCTAAAGTAGACTAAACTTATAAGGAACTGAACAAATGCACAGAAATTAGGCTGAGGATGAATGGTCTGAAACATCAATGTAGGTAAAAGGAAATGATGCTAAGGAGACTGAATTTGTAAGAAAAAGGACATGACATCTAGTGAAGGATCTGCACACTACCTATAAAGGTTGATCTATCATGCCTGAACTCATCACAAGGAGAACTTAACTAAAATAGGAAACTAAACCAAATATAGGCTAAACAATATGTCTATAATCCTATACAACAATGGCCTATAGATACTAACCAACCCATATCCCATATGCCAATATCATCTGCAATCTATCTATATATATAGACCTCTCAGTCTTAGGTGAACTACAACAATACTCAAGGACATGCTCTGGGCATGGGTGCCTTACTGGAAAGGATAAGGGAAAATAATAACAATCATCAAGGCTGCAGAGCAGACTAACATCCTCTATGGAAACTGGTAGGTATTATAAATAACAGGAGAATCATCTACAATGGGTTACTATTCTAATACCAATGCTAACTATCATCTCTAGGGTACAGCCATGCTACAAGTCATCATATCATTACACTATGAAAGAACTACATATGAATAAGCTCTATAAAACTAAAATATCCCAACTCCTAAGTTATTTGATGATGGAATACAATTTATAACAACAGAAGGGTATGATAGAGATGATATGTTTAAAAACCTTCTCAAGATACAGTCTGATAATCATATGCGTCTGTCCAAAATCATATTACTCAGAGCCCTCGCCATGCCAGTAAACAAGGCTGCGATAAACGATAGACTCCATAACTGGGGCATGCACCTCTATAATCATATCGTCTGGAATTCTCGCTATGCTGACTACTATAGCTGCAAGAAATTCTAAATCTCGTAACCAAGATACGTATATCCGAAGTCAGGCCTCTATGTTTCTGCCACGCCAGCTAATATGGCTGCGATAAACTATAGGTTCCATAATCAAGTAGATATTTTACCATCCCTGTTATTTCGTCAACATATGTTATCAGAAAATATCGTAACTCAGGCCATAAAATTTATCTCGATAGGAAAATCAAAATCAACAACGATCCATCAAAATCAAATTCAATAATCAAGGAGTGAGAGCAAACAAAATAAGAGAAAGGATTTCAAATTGAAGTTTAAATAAAATTCTCAAGAGTCGTCCCAGGAATTTCTTAAGGAGTCCTAACTGTGATTGAGTACCTTCAAAAATATATCCTAATCCTACTGCAGGCTGTAGTGATACTCTAGTTCGAATACTACTACATAAACTCGACCTGCATGGGCCACCACTAAAAACGTGCCACGACCCGTACCCTAGAGTAAGGGCACGAGAAGTGGGTACGTCCAGCCTACGCCGCAGTATCGGCGGTAGAACGCTGTCCTAGGTCAATCATCTAACAATATATAAGGTACCTGTACAATATATACACTCCGAATGGAGGTGACATAGCAAATATAGTCTCAATTACATCTAAGGTAGAATACGATAAAATAATATATAGATATGAACGAATCCACACAAGAGATATAATAGAAAGAAGTCTAAGTGTCTATGATAACATCTCCACAAGCATCCAGATAAAACAAACTCCCAAGATATACAATAATGTATTAATGAGAAGACAAGATAAGAGTCTAAGCTAGCAGTCTAAACCACTGGTGGCAGATTCTCTACTACAAGTGGGTCCAAGTCATAAGTGTTGTCTATAGCTGCACCATAATAGGTAGACACCAGAGCCTCATCATCCTCTGTAAAATTTTCAACAGTTCCAGTCAGGACGGGAGCGAGCACAATACATCTCACGCAGATCATAATAGGTTAGAAAATATAAACATACAAGAGAGTACGATACATGAAACTGAAAGAAAGTACATGATGTAAATAGAGAGAGAACTGTAATAGAAATATCTACTATAAGTAGAGAGCTACCAGTGACTAGTGATTTAGAGTACAAAGTCGACATGAGAACGACTGGATTTGCACATGAATATATATACTAAGAGGCGCACATGGATATAATACTTTGGAATTGTTCACATGACTATTTATACTCCCCCATACCCCAATCAATACACAAGGATCCAGACAAGTTATATTACGCACATGATTTTCACATGAAAGCCCATAGATGGGTGCACATAAAGTATACATGAGGGCTCATAAATGAGTGCACATAAATTTCACATAAAGGCCCATAAATGGGTGCACATGAAGTATAGGTTATACATGAGAAACATGACCGAACATGAGAGCACATGAGAGTATACGAGCATGCATGAACGAGCATAAAGCACATGAAAAACATGAATAACATGCGAACGAGGAATACATGATGTACATGAAGCATACGACGTGATGTATCCGATGCTCCCGAGGGGGATAACATCTCAATATAGGGATCCATATAGTACCAATCCGTGATAATATTGTGACAGCATCAAATAAGGTAAACTAGAGTAGGAATATAATCCTAAGCATGTTATGAAATGATCAAAGAATGTACTCGCCTGGTATCTGAATAGTTGTAGTAAATGTACTGTCCGAGATGAGGTATCTGACTCCTATTTAGAGCAACACAAGTCAAAACAAATACAGGGGATGATAGATGAAATATACAATGCATCTGCATGATGTCTAGGTCAAACTAGACTAAAGTCAACACTTGGTCAACTCTAGTCAACCACACTAGTCAAACTAGGTCAACCTAAGCCAGACAAGTCTTACAAGTCTCACTAGGCCTAACCAAGCCTAGGCTAGCAATTAAATACAAGCACAAGCCAAACCAAGCTAAGCTAATCACACACAACATTTATATGGAGAGATAAGGGGTGAATGATCATGTAGGAAAAAGGCCAAGTGTAACATGCATCAATGTGAACTAGTGTCATAGTGATAGTGTCAACATAGTGCCATAGCAATGTGTAGAGACATAGTGTAAAGGGTACATGAGGTAAGTATAGGATTTATGTTAACATTGAACATTGCATCACCTTACATACAACTTACATTCATACTTGCATATATTTATATATCCATTACATAGGTGCACCTACCCTTGGCTAACCAATATATTAAAATGTAAAGCTTATACCTACCATTTGTACATATATGAGACCAACAACCAACCCACACTACCTCACTCCTCTATGCATAACTGACCCATACTCTATATAACCACATTTGCATACATCCTAAACTAACTCAAACCTAGCCATGCCTAGCTACTAAGTCCAAGCCAAGGCCAACTCTCATATCCTCCCCTCTAACTACCACACCAGGTTACATATATACAATACATTACCATAATTTATATATATATATATATATATATATATATATATATATATATATATATATATATTTTATATAAGCATACTCGCATAACCTCTGTGACTCGATTCAACCCACTCTAACCCATTACTCACCCTCTACTCAAACTCAGATATCCTCACTATCTAACTCCACATGCATAATACATCCCAACAATATATATCAACATTTATGTTATACATATCCCAATCAATAAACCCAATACATCAATTCAACTGTAACAACAAAGGGATTAGGGTCTGTTATAGAGAAAAGGGATGGGGTCCTGTATGTGGGAGAGTGTGTGAGTGTGTGGGTAAATCAGTGTACAAGTGGCAGTAGGGTGTGTGTCTATAGATTTCTGTGTGTGTCAAACCAATCTCAGATTTTTAGATTTAGTAGTGTAGATGTGTGTGTATGTGGCTGTCATAGATGTGTGTGTGTCAAGTGAACCAATGTGGTTCTCAGGAACAGTTTTAATATGGGGGAATAAGTCTCAGGTTAATCAGTTTTGTGTATGAAATCATTCTCAGGTATCAATGCACAGGGTGTAGTGTGTGTGTAATGAATCAGTGGGGTCTCAATTTCAGTTTCAAGTTAGCCTTGTGTAGTGTGTGTGTGTAACACATAGGGATTAATGTGTCTAAATTCTCAATGTGTGTAAACATGTGTGTGTCTACATGTGATGTGAGTACAGTGTAAAAATGTGTGACAGAATATTAATCCAGATTAGATAGTCCTAACACATTGAAAAACCAATGTTAGACACAACCGCCATGAACCCTAGCAATTAGACCCAACTGATATATAGAAAATCACATGTAATTGGTGCCAACAAATCAGTGAAACACAAGTATCATGGAAATTCTCAGGTATTTACATTCAAAATCAAATCAACTCATAAATGAACTTCAATAAAACTCAGCTAACATTTAAAACTCAGTTAATTATGATAACCACTTGGAATACAAACTAATCTCTAATTATACCCAAAACTGGAAACCAAATAACAGTGAATACATCATTCCTTCAAACCAAATTGTAAATCAAGCCATAAATCAATCTCAGTTAGCTCTAAAAATCAAGGATGAGCAGTATAATAAGAAAATGAATTCGAACTCCAAATTTAATTGAAAACCCAAAACCCAGTTCAGTTTATCACATCTCAATTCAAAACTTAGTTTTCAACATCAAGCAATATCAGGTTTCATATACTTGAACGCAGTATCAAGGAGTATCAGTAAACTGATAATTTTAGTCCCAACCCAAATTCGAATACCAAACCAAAATCAAAAACCTAGATTTGTTCATTCAGAGGTGAGTTACACGTGTACAAGTGTCGAGGGGGTGACCTTGTATCCAAACGAATGGACACGAAGTGTCCAAATTATTCAAAACAGGGTGCATCAGTCAGTGTGTACAGACAGGCTCGTGCAGCCGTGTCGAGCCTTCGTGCTCTCGACACAAGGCGACAAGTGTCTCCTGCTTGTGCACAGAGGTTCGCCTAGGGTAGGGCTACCTACGTGTCACCTTGCACCCTAACAAAGTGTCGTCGTGTCTTATCAAAATGTGTGTATCAGTGAGTGATTTCTGCGTGTGTGCACACAGTGAGGAATCGATACGGGCTAGATTTCTCCCTAACCACTAAATAAAACCCCATAAAATTTTAGGGGCTACCTTTCAGTCATCTAGGGAAGGATCACACCAAATTTGGTGTCAAGAGGTGGCATGTCTAGTGAGAAATAGGATACGGGCAGCATGGCACTGCCCGTGCATGCTGCGAGCGTGTTCGTGTCCTGTTTGGATACGGATACGGCTCAAAAATCAACTCAGTCCAGTTGCAAATCAATGTATACATATAAATCAACAAATTTGTTCAAACACTTTTCAAAAATAACAAATAAAAATCCTTTGTGTCATTTCAACAAACATATTCATAAACACAATGATACATGTCCGATAAGGACACCAAACGGATACGAAATTAACCCAAATTTTAGGCACAGCTAGGGGACTCCTTGATCTAGTCCTAAATGCAAAGAAAACTGAATATTAAGACAATTTGTGGAGTTTTACCTATAGGTGCAAATAGAATAAAAAAGCTTCAAATGGGAGATGTTCTTCTTGATAGCCCAATGCTCCAAATTGATCCCAAACTGAAATGGCTCTCCACCAACAGTCCATAAACATCAATTAGAACCCAATGCAAAAGACTAGGATGAAAAAGGAGATTAAATGAATAAAATAGGAATTTTGAAGAAGGGAACAAACTTTGGTTTTTGTCAAATGGAGAAATGATATAAAAGAGGCAAGAACAATAGGAGGAGAGATTTTATAGGGTTGGGAATGACCTAGTGGCTGGTCATAAAGGATAAAATTAGGGTTAGGGTTTCAAGTCATGGGCCAAGTTTCCTAAGTCATTGATTTAAAATCACAAGTCATGAAATCAATGCACCTATTCTATTCCTCCTATTTGAAAACTAGATTCTAATAGCTAGAATGAGGTCAACTTAAGTTAGGCTAGGGTCACACCCTTGTCTACCAAGTCACCATAACTAGGGTTAGCTTCTAGGCTAGTCTCTTAAGTCACAACAAGAAAAGTCAAAATCAACAACCATCAATCCAATAATTAGTCAAATAATTCTAATAAGTCCAAATGGCCAAATTACCCCTAGACTAAAAATAATAAATAGAAATTCAAAATCACATGGTTAGGCTCTAGGTCAGACAGTCTCTATGGTTTTACTAGCTATACATCAAAATCACAAGTCATGATTTTTAAATAGTTTTAAATGATTAAAAATCACCAAAAATCATATTATTATTTAAATATCATAATTAAATAATTAAAATCACAAAATTTTAAAATTATTCTCATTTAGAAAACTGGGTGTTACAAGATCTCAGGAGAGGCGGTCAGGTACTACTCTGAGTTATACTTTCAGACTGACTATCTATCTGTGTTCCCAGATGTAGTTACAAAGAGATTGGTGACTCCATATGGGAATAGCCTCCTGCTTTCCCCTTTTATTATGGAGGAGGTGAAGGCCATTATCAAGAAAGCGGACCCCAACAAATCTTCCAATCTAGATAGATTTAGTAGTGGGTTCTACAAACGCCACTGGAATATCCTGAAGGTTCCGGTTCTCGAGGCTGTCCAGGAGTTCTTCACTGAGGGGAAGCTGTTGAAGGAGTTGAACCACACTTTCTTGACTCTGGTACCAAAGAAGGAGGGGGCGACCTCGCTGACGGACTTTAGGCCTATTGCGTGCTATAATTATGTTTATAAAATAATTACGCTCCTCATGGGCCGGCGCATGGAGGGGATCATGTAGGACCTTATCTCTTCGAACCAGGCGGCATTCATCAAGGGGCGATCTATAGCTGAGCATAGCCTTCTAGCTCATGAGATGGCGAGGGGCTTCAACAAACCTGGTGGGGAGAAGGCATGTGTAAAGCTGGATCCGAGGAAGGCCTACGACATGGTCAATATGGAGTTCTTATGCCACCTCCTGTCTGCTATGGGGTTTGATGATCGTTGGGTTGCGTTGATTCGGAAATACATATCGTCTTCCACCTTCTCAGTCCTTATCTAGGGTATTCCACATGGGTTCTTCAAAAGCAACTGTGGACTACGACAAGGTGACCCCCTATCTCCTTACCTGTTCACGCTAGTTATGGAGTACTTTACATGCTTGATGGATAGGGCGATCTATTTTTGGAGGATTGTCCTGCTGTACAAGAGAGTTGAGCCTCCGGTTACCCGCCTCATCTCTGCCGACGACCTACTGGTGTTCATACAGCCTTCATTGGAGGGTATGAACACGTTATCGGAGATTATGGGAGAGCTGGAATCACACTCGAAGCTTCAGATGAATAGAGAGAAGAGCAGGGTCTACTTTAGTTCACTTTACCTTCAGAAGGAGGAGCGCGCTGATGCACTAGACGTGGAGAGAAGTGAGCTCCCGGTGAAATATCTGGGTGTCATGCCCCAGTCCCAAAAATAGAAGTACTAGAACGTAATCATGCCAGCTGTATACATACGAAGTATATGGACCGTCGTATGTATACATAAGCTATAAAATATAGTAACCAAGGCACTAAATCTCATCCATAAAGATAAATAATAATATAAAAGCAATTTTAAATTTGTCATGTATACAATTGTTGGACGGAGACAAATCCACTACCAACTAATTTAAATAAGGAATAATTATACAAGGAAAATAAATTGGTCGAGCGAAGCGAAGAGGATCTAAGTGCAATCATCCTCGAAGACATAGAGATGATCATGGCCACGGCCAGAACACCTGCAAAAGACAAGAGCACACACCTGGCGAGATAACCAGGTCCTCAGAGGGACGTAACAAGAGACAATAAATATGCCATATAAATACTGAATATAAAATATGCCACAAACTAAAGTAAGTGACAAGACCTTAATAAGGCAACCTAACCAACTAAAGTGAACATGCAGTTGAGAACAAACCTTTCGTCGCACGAGCCCTGGCTATAAATAGGATCTGGTATAGTCCCCACTTGGGCACCAGTGACCTAAGCGCATGACGTTCAAAAACGACAGTGGCAAACCTGAGAGGCTAAACATACCCGTATCTCCATCGGAGCTTTCGGGTTACAAGGGAAGTGCAATCGAAGCCCATACGACAAGGAAATGTTCTTCCCGCCCAATGTACCTATCATGTCACATCCACGACCATGTAACACTACTAACCGCCAAGTCTTCTAATATACAACTATTGATAGTTAGACCTAACGCATGCGCACGGGTGATCAGCCAACACGCAAGGACCTCTACATGCCACTCATCTCACACATCCTCGTGGTATAACTGTGTTAAGGTATATGCGATACACTACAATTGGTAGTCTCTTAACTCTAGGGCCATATGCAATCAAAGGATAATAACAAATAAGCTAATATCACTGAGCAGGTAGTAAATCAAGAACTGTAAGAACTAGAAATAAATGAACAGTGATACGTAATAAAATGTAAACTAAAAATAAACAGTATAATGGCAAGGTATCTTGTCTGGTGTGTCATCTGGTGGTGCGATGTTCTGTCATGTCCCAACAGTGCAATAGCCACGATCGAGGCGTAGGGGTCCGAAATCGGGAAGGAAGTAAGGGTACGATTAGTCATGATCAGCTAAGATAGTTGAAGAGAATTTGTGGAAATGAATACACATTCTAATTCTTAAAAACTACTTTTATAATAAATTTTCATAATTACTTGAAACATATTTTATTAGTAAAAATAATTTTAGAGAAATACTTGAAAAATGTTTATTGTATAGTAATTTGAAAATTATGATTTACTAGTCAAAATTTATATTAGATAAATAAAACTAAATTAAATGTTTTGTAAAAATAATTTAAATTAATGACTTGGTAACTACAATACTAGTGGTAGTAAAAATTTGTATTTCAAATTATAGTATGATTAATACTAATAATTATATAATTCTAATATACAATTACTACTATAGCATAACCATAAAATCAAGTTAAAGATATTAATAATAATAATAATATTAATAATAATAATATACTGACACTCTCCCTTTTAATGATGATGATAATAATAATAATAATAATAATAATAATAATAATAACAATAATAATAATACTGCCACTCTCCCTTTTAATGATAATAATAATATAATATAATAATAATAATAATTAATCTCTTAAAAGTATACAGCCCTATTTTCCTTTAATAATAATAATATTAATAATAATAATAAAATCCTTAAAACTATCCAGCCCCTTTCCTCTAATTTAAAACAGTCAGAGAGAGAAAGAGAAACGAGGGGACTTGGCGGCGCTCACCGGGCCGGGGCAGGCGGCTCCGACGGAGCTCGGAGGGGCGCTGAGGCAGAGATGCGGCGATGGGGGTTTTTAGGCCGGTCCACGCGGTCGGGAGACGTCGGGAAGCGGCGGCGTCTGCCGCGATCGCGGTTCCCGGTCTGGCGGAGGAGGCGCTGCCGTTCCGAGACACGAGGAGGTCGATGCAAGCAGAGCTCGTCGGCGCGTGGGATCGACGGTCGTCTCTGGTGAAGGCGTGGTGGTGGCAGTGATGGCGAGCGACAACGACGCTCGGTGATGGGAGAGCGGCCTTCACCGGAGCGCGACGTCGGAAGGATCTGGCCGAGTAGCGGAGCTCACCGGATTTGCGGCCGCTTCTGAAGGCTGTAGCGACGACGGGGCTGCTAACATGGCTGACGGTCGGAGGTTGACCGGGGCGAGGGATTCGGCGGTCTGGGCCACAGTTTTGTGCTGACGTCGGCTGCTCGAAACTTCGCCAGATATGTGAAGGGAGTCGATGGCAGGGAGTCTACGACGGAGGTGAGTTTCTATTCTTGTTGATGGTAATGATGTGTTTGGGAGTTTTGGGTAATCGGGGACGAAGGGGTTGAGGTGGTGATGGTTATGGTGAACATGGGGTTTGTCGGGTCAAATTCTGTGATGGCGGTCAGGAGATTGGGGAGACGGGGGCGGCCACTAGCCAGGCTGATGGCAGAGGTGTTGGTGGCAGAGATTGAAGGGGGTTCTGGTGGAGGCCTCGCCGGTGGTGGCGGCCAGCAGAACGTGGCTAGTGTGGCGGTGGTTGTTTACGGGTTTTGGTAATGAGGAGAGGAGGAGGTGGTGGTCGAGCGTGGGCCGAGGCCGGGGGAATTTAGGATCTTGATGGTGGCGGTAATGCGGTGTAGTTGTCGTAGCCAGGAACGGCACGACGGATAGGTTTAGGATTCTCTGTTGTATTGGCAAGTGTCCTGCAAGACACGGGAAGACGTCGAGTCCGGGGTTGTCGGACGGAACAGAAATTTGTAACTATAATGGAGGAGAAAATATAGTGGTTGGGAGGCACGGACATGATTCACAATCTGTGGATGGTAGAAATTTATGGATGAGTACCTCTCCTTATATAGGAGGTGGAAATTCCCAATTGGATAAGGATTGAAAGAATTTAAATTCCCCCACAGATAATAACATATTAAATTAAATTTGATTTAAACTTTAATTGTTCAAATCTGAATCAACCTTAGATAAAACCTTCATTTAATTCAAATTAACATGAAATCTTTTCTAATTTAAATTATCAAAAATAATTCAAATATTAAATAAAATAAAATCTTAAATATATTTTTCATAAATATTTAAATATAACATTAATTAATTTCAAAAATCAAAGTAATTACTTAAATATTAAATAATAAAATAGCTTTTTATAAATAAAATATGTTACTATACAAATTCCAAATTTTGTAAATATCTATAATATATTTTATATAAACCAAAAATTTCCAAATCACTACTTATTTTTAAACGACGAACAAAATAACTCTCTTTTTTTAAAATAAAAATAGTTATCACATTTATTTGAACATGTACTTTCCTATATAAAATAAATTTATAATAAAAATATTTTTCTAAAATATGTACCTTGACACATATTCGCACTCGTCGAGAAATTACGAAACGTAAATCTCGCTCGCTACGTAAATACAACAAAGCGAACTCGTATGCGACGTGCAAATACGAAGTAAAAAATATTTAAAAAAATTGTAGTAGAAATTTAGGAGGGTTTACACTGGGAGTTCCTTTGACAGTCAATTATGCCCGAGACCAGGATTGCTATAGCCTGGTGGAGTATGCCCAGCGGAGAGTTGAAGGTTGGCAAGCTACCGGGCTATCTTTTGGAGGACGTATCGAGTTAGTCCGATCGGTTATCTCTGCCCTGTCCCAATTCTGGCTGCAGTCTATTTTGATACCCATGGCTACCATCAGGAAAGTTGAAAGAATCTGTGCTAATTTCATCTGAAGGGGGGCCTACATGCGATCTCTTGGGAACAGCTCTGTCGACCAAAGAAGGAGGGAGGTGTGGGTCTACGTCCTCTGTTGGCTATCAGGGAAGCATCGTCCCTGAAACTGGCATGGCGGTTTATCAAAGGAAGATCCCTCTGGGCGGAGTGGATACAGTCTCGCTATGTGAGGAATGGAAACTTCTGGAGGTGTGGTATTGACAACAACCACTCTGTGACCTTCAAACAAATTCTGAGACACAGAGCTATTCTTCAATCGTCTGTCAGGAGGATCATGTGTGATGGGGCTGGAACTGACCTATGGCTGGATCCTTGGATAGAGCACCAGTCTCTAGTGGATATTATGGGCGATCAAGATCACAGGGAGACGGACAGAGGTCTGTCTTGTCAGCTCATCATCACGAACGGGGCTTGGAGTTCGGAGTCCTACCGCCATACTGAGGAGCTTGGTGAGATAATTTGCGGGATTGAGATTGACCCATCCCAGCCTGAGGATACGTGGGTCTGGGATCCATATGGCGTGATTGGAGGTACTACCTCGGGAGAGTTTACCTTCTAGAGTGGCTACAACCTTATGCGGAGTGTCAATCCCCCAATTGGTGATTATGACTTCATTTGGTGCAAGGATCTGGCCAGGAAAATACAGCTGTGTATGTATCGCCTGCTCCTTGGTCATCTTCTAACCAGGGACAGACTCATCTCTTTTGGGATCTAGGTCCCCAATCTGAAGTATGCTCTCGGTGATTTGGAGGAGGAATCGATGACCCATCTATTTTTTGACTGTGGAGTTTCCTGTTCCATATGGTATGAGCAAAACCGTATGCTGGGCGGAGGTATTTCTGGTAGGTCGATGGGGGCCATCATCATGGGTATTCAAGATTGCAAAAAGTGAGGCATAGTCGGGTTCAAGTCTGCTAGGATTCGGCTGGCAGCCGCTGTCTGGCATGTTTGGCGGAAGAGGAATTGACGCATATTCGAGGGACTTATCACCCCTCCGGTTGGTATCCTCCATAATTTGGAGTTTGATGTCAAAGAAATGGTCGACTGACGGGTGGGCGACTATCCTGTCTGTATGTTGTATGAGTATTGTCTGATTTTGGAATAAAATTTACCTTTTTTCCAATATATATATATATATATATATATATTTTTTTCCAATATATATATATATATATATATATATATATATATATATATATATTTTATATATATTATATATATATATATATATATTTTATATATATATATAATATATAAAATATATATATATATATATATATATATATATATATATATATATATATATATATATATATATATATATATATACACGAGGACATAATCAAAACTGTAACAAATCTAAGTGTTTTGAACTACGACGTTCGACATATGAATGACTATGGATAAATATGATAAACCACACATGCATTTTGCGATTACTTTCCACACGATTAGACACGAAAAAGGGAATTGGTGGTTAAAAAATAAAAAATTATATATATTTATGAGGACATAAGCAAATCTGTAACAAATTTTAGTATTTTGAAGTACGACATTCGACATGTGAATGACTATGGATAAATATGATAAACCACACGTGTATTTTGCAATTACTGTCCACACGAATAGACACAGAGAATGGAATTAGTGGTTCACACGTCTATTAAGGTATTTCTCCATCCAATTAGTACTCAAGGATTTGAGTCACGACATGAAGATCCACAAAATATACTAATCACGAAGCATAAAAATCATGAAATACTATAATCATGAAAAAAATTCATAAACATTAATATCATGTCACAAGCGTGTCAGAAATTGAGAAATGCATATCTATAACATGTATAGAAAAACTATAAAAAAATGGAAATAAATTGGTGTTAGTACTTGCATGCAGTCTTGTGCTGATACGAAGTCCAAATCCGAAGAACCTATATTTAGAATTAGCTAGATCAATAAGTGTTTTGGAATTTAATAACAATCCTATCTAAACACTATACTATTTAGGCTTCTAGGTTTATGCTACTCCAACATCAGACTTAAAGAATTCAATCAAAAGTCCAAGGACATAAAGCCGTGCTCTAATAGCATTATGTCACACCCCGCTCTCGCAGAATCGATTATCCTTGCTAGGGCGTGATGCTGCGCGAGCCTAGGTTGCGCTCGCGCAAGGTGGTTTCCATAGCGGTCGATTACAGGTAAGCGACGGGGTCGCCGCACAAAAGTTCGAGCAGAGAAGTTGAATAACATTAAAACATGTACAAAATGATTCCACTTTATTGATATTGAAAATAAGGTTACAAGGGTGCGAAGCAAAGATTGCAAGTCACTCAAGCTCACTTTCTCTCTCTGAATACAAACACTCAGCTCCCTCTCTCTTCTCTCAGTTACAATCGCTCATGCCCGAAGGCTTGCAATTTTGTGGATGCTTCAGAAAGTGATATCCATACATTTCTTACGTATAGGTGAAGACTCCAATGCGGCCACACGCTTCGAAACATCAAGGAACTCCATACCTCGATGCATCCAAGCGAGCTCCATCCCGAGCGTGCTGATACCTAAACCAGCACAAGAAAACTGGTAGGTTATTAGTACACAACCATACTGGTGAGTGAGCTCCTCGCCCACCCATACAAAACCAACACGTTATTTTAGTGAGTGCAACTTATTCTTGTGTGGTCTTTCTAATCTTGTCTTAGGATCAATTTTTATAACATACTCCTGGTTTACTTTGTGACATAACCACATGATCGTGCCATAAAACCTATTTCGTGTAACAACATCGAGGTCGTGCCTCGCAACTTAGTATAATTTACTCAATATTTGCCTTATGGCCTTTCTTTGTTTCATCGTACAACTTGCTAAGTCATACACTTTTGAACTTAGTATCAACGACTCAAAATAGGACACCACATCTCGTGCTGAAGCACGTGCTTCTGCAATAGCCAAATCTTAGGCCCCAAACTTGTGTCGTAAACCATGTACCCATTTCCTGACTCCTTCGTGTCGTGCATATACTACTTGACTCAATCGTGCCGCGTACACTCTTCATGACTCATTCTATAGCATGCATGGGGATTACTGCTATTAAGCCGACTCAAACAATATGGAAGTCACAGTCACCACAAGGACTAAATGTAAGACGGAAAAACTTCGTATAAGAGGTACGGTCTCCTCCGAATGTTCCAAAATACTCATATCAGCGTCTCGCTCTTCAGTGGACGGCTCTTCAGTGTTCAGCCGTACGTCCACTGAAGGTCCGTGATACCTGAAATTCCTCTTAGGTCGATACGAACCCGGTGTCCCGACGTTCGTTCGAGGAACCAATACCGTGTGCACAAGTTATCCATTGACAATACAAGACTCAACTCATCCTGCTTTATAAAATTCTCATCTTTACTTTCATACTTTCACAAAGTTCATGAACTAGGGCCTGCCTCGGTGACCTATAGTCCTTAACACTTTCATGTTTTCCATACCTTTAACTCAAACTCAAGATCGACTATTTGATAGTCCTCATGCTTACTCAACTTGAACCAACCGTGTTTCGTACAACATTGTTAACCAAGTAATACTCTATATGATGACTTTTGAGACCATAGAAACGTGCAAACATGCCTGCTATGACATCAAGTTGATAGCTCGTGGCAGAATTCTACTTAACTCAATTGTGCGGTCGAAGGTCCTAGTGCCAACTTTGAAAATACTTCGTGGAGAGACATCTAAACAACAATATGACATTTTTATGTTCTACACATACATCTGACTCAATGGGATTATTCTCTTAGCTATATGGGTTCATCTCTTTTATTAACAAGCCTACTCAGTGCAAATGAAAACTTTCATTTATTAGTATGAAGGTCAAGCTGAGGCGAGTTCGTCGAAGCCACCCACCTGAACGAGTAGTTGTCTCGATCAAGCGGGACTTCGAGCAAGTCGTTGCATAGCCAAGTCCAAATGCCGTTGCATTTCAATTCCCCTGGTTGACCTAAGCGGGGCAGGGCACTACACTTATGTCGATGTTAGCGAGTCGCATGTAGGATCAAGACATTTTTCAAAAGAGGATGGGTTGGATTCAATTCATGAAAAATATGTTAGTCAATAATAGAGGTGTATCGGACAATGATATCATCGATACGATTCTAGAAAGAATCATGCTTGGATTGTAAGGAGTGGTTTGAATGGAGAGTCGAAGTGACCGGTTGTGATTCAAACAATTATTTTGAGGAATTGTCGAGTGACTTCATCCCTGAGTGGTGTATGGGATAGCCTTGGGGATGTTTTGAACGTCTGAGGATCGGGATACCAATGAGTCTATCAACAAGCGATAAAAATATGCAAATCCTTAGAAAGAGTATTTCAAAGTTAGTCGTAACTTGATATCCAGTATGAGTACTTTGATTCGAACGAACAAGAGAACTTACTCTCAAAATCATTCGAATCAAACTCATACTGGCTATCAAGTTACGACTAACTTTGAAATACTCTTTTTAAGGCTTTGTGTAGTTTCATTGCTTGATGATAGACTCATTAGTACTCCGATCCTCATTCGATCAAAATATCCCCAAGGCTATCCCATATACCACACAGGGATTAAGTCGCTCGATAAATCTTCGAAACAATTGTTCGAATCACAATCGATCACGTTGAATCTCCATTCGAACCATTCCTCGAAATCCAGGCATGATTCTATCTAGAATCGCAACGACGATATCATTGTCCGATACACCTCTATCGTTGACTACTCAATTTTTTATGAATCGAATCCAACCCATCCTCGTCTGAAAATGTTCTAATCCTGCATGTGACTCGCTAACATAGACATAAGTACAATGCCCTGCCCTGCTCAGGTCAACTAGAGGAATCGAAACACAATGACGTTTGGACTTGGCTATGCAACGACTTGCTCGAAGTCCCGCTCGGTCGAGGCAACTACACGTTCAGGTGAGAGGCTTCGATGAAATTGCCTCAGCTTGCGTTCAAACTAATAAATAGAAGTTTTTACTTGCACCGAGTAGGCTTGTTAATAAGAGATGAACTACATAGCTAAGGGAATAATCCTATTGAGTCATATGTATGTCTAGAACATGAAATATCATCTTGTTGCTTAGATGTCTCTCCACGAAGTGTTTTCAAAGTTGGCACTAGGTCCTTCGACCACACGATCAAGTTAAGTAGAATTCTGTCATTGGGCTATCGACTTGATGTGATATCAGGCATGTTTGCATGTTCCCACGATCTCAAAGCTCGTCATATAGAGTATGACTTGGTTAGCAGTGTTGTACGAAACACGGTTAGTTTATGTTACATAACATGGTTGGTTCACGTTGAGTAAGCATGAGGACTATCAAATAGTCGTTCTTGAGTTTGAGTTAAAGGTATGGAAAACATTGAAGTGTTCAGGAATATAGGTCGCCGAGGTAGACCCTAGTTTGAGAACTTTTGTGAGAGAATGAATGTAATGATGAGAATTGGTACAAAGCAGGATGAGTTGAGTTGAGTCTTGCTTTGTCATTGGACAACTTGTGCACAAGGTATTGGTTTCTCGAACGATCACCGGGGCACCGAATTCGTGTTGGCCTAGAAGGAATTATATGTATTGCAGGCCTTCAGTAGGCGTGCGGCTGCCATTGAAGAGCGAGCTGCTTATACGAGTATTTCAAAACCTTCGGGATAGATCGTTGTCGCAATCCGTACCCCCTTTTCGGATACGAGTTCGTAGCCAAGTCCAGCCTATGCCGCATTATTGGCGGTATAACGCTGTCTAGCCCGCAATAACAATTGCTCATAAAGTAAGATCTTTATTTGCCCATTCACAACAACTAAATAAAAATTACAATTTCCAAAGTTTACATATAATAAAATATAATGTCTTATAAAATATAAAAAACTACCAACACATCTAACATGTCTTCTAGGGTTAACCTCTGCATATATCCATGTCTCCTCCAACGATCCAAAGAACAATATAGCAAGTGATTATCTGAAAAATGTTGGTTTCCAGTCTGGAATGGAACGAATACATTCTAACAGTTTCAATAATTGACAAAATCTATAAAACAATAAATAGTAATGAAATACATGATGAATTGATAAGCATAGAAACATGGAACTGAACATAGAGTAAAAGCAGATGAGCATGGTAGTAATGATAAGTGAGAACCAGAAAATTGCACCTATCTAGTGTGTTAAAATACTACTTTCGACATGTAAACGATGAGGGGAAAGATTCGGCCAACCGCACGTGTCGTGTGCGGCTGCTGTTATTCACGTTTAGACCAATGAGATATTTCTGGGTATATTTACATGTCTACTAATGTATTTCCCCGCCTGACTAGTACTCATAGATTGAAACAGATCATGAACACGGTAATATATTAGTCATTAAAAATAACATGTAAAGAATCCATAACTACTATATCGTGTAACCATCATGTCGAGAATCAACATAAAATTAATGTAAGACAGTACTAAATACATGAATCATAGAAGTTATCAGATATAAAAACTATCAAAAAATATACTCGCTTGGGACCCTTTGCTGGTGAAACCGATAGTCCCGTTGGGTCCAAGATAGTCTGATTATCTAGGATCAATAGGAAGGAGTCCAGAGTTGGCAAAGGAAATAGAAATACGATTAGCTACAATCAAGGATAATCTAATAACCTAAAGAAGATTTCTAACTTAGAGAGAAGATAATTATTTAATTAGAAAATATATTTTACTTAGAATTATTAAAAGAAAACCCTTATATCTTACTAGGAGTAAATATATAAAAACCCTTATTTATATTAACCATCATTAATACATATATATAAAAAAACCTATTTTCTACTATTATATACAATTTTATTGAAGAATAGGAACTATCAATTATTATTAGTTATATATATATATATATATATATATATATATATATATATATATATATATATATATATATATATATATATATATATATATATATATATATACAGTGCATATGTCTGAGTCTTCTTGAGTCATCACTGAAGCCTTCCACTACGTGTGGATCTCCGCTGTAGTACAGTGCATATGTCTGAGTCTTCTTGAGATATCTCATAACCCGTTTCACAGCCTTCCAGTGTTCAATACCTGGATTTCTCGTAAAACGACTCAGCATTTCCACGGCGAAAGCTATGTCAGGCCTTGTGGCATTAGTAGCATACATCAAACTTCCGATTACGCTTGCATACTCCAGCTGCCTGACGCTTTCCCCTGAATTAGGCTTCAGCTTCAGATCACACCTGTATGGCGTATCGATCCCTGGAAGATCCCGATACCCATAACGAGTGATCATTTTCTCAATATAATGAGTCTGTGACAGCGCTAGTCCAGTGTCTGTCCGGATGATTTTGATCCCTAAGATCACATCAGCTTCCCCCAAGTCCTTCATACTGAACTTGCTTGAGATGAATTTCTTTGTCTCCGTGACACAGCTAATATCCGTACCTAGGATAAGCATGTCATCCACGTACAGACAAACGATCACACCTCTTCCATCAGCGAACTTTGTGTAAACACACTTGTCTGTATCGCTGACCATGTAGTCATTTGACCTTATAACTTTGTCAAATTTCTCATGCCACATCTTGGGAGCTTGTTTAAGACCGTACAAGGATTTCACCAACTTGCAGACTTTATCTTCAAGACCCCTGATGACAAATCCCTCTGGCTGTTGCATATAAATCTCTTCGGTCAGCTCGCCATTTAGGAAAGCCGTATTCACATCCATCTGATGTATTACCATCTTATGTATTGCTGCAAGAGCAATCAACATCTGGATAGTGGTCATCCGGGCAACTGGAGCATACGTGTCAAAATAGTCAATCCCCTGCTTCTGAGAAAACCCCTTGGCTACCAACCTAGCCTTGAACTTATCAATAGTTTCGTCTGCTTTCATCTTTTTCTTGAAGATCCATTTGCATCCGATGGGTTTAGCTCCTTCAGGAAGATCAACCAACACCCAAGTATTATTTAAGGTGATGGAATCAATTTCATTGTCAATCGCCTCCTTCCAGAAAACCGTGTCTCTGGTCTTCATCGCCTCATCATAGGTAAGCGGATCTGCTTCCACATGATAGGTGACAAAGTCACTTCCGAAGTCCTTCGGCCTCCTCATACGCTTAGCTGACGGCTCAGCTTGTTCTGGTTCAACCGTTGTTTCAACAACATCTTCTTGGACCATATCTTCATTGAAGACTTCAGTTTGCTGCATACCCTCATTGTTCTCCGGTACATCCGCAAGAACAATATTCTTGTGCCTAGCAAATTTGTCTTCAAAATATTCTGCGTCGCGAGATTCAATGATATGATTTGACTCAATATCAAGAAATCTCCGAGCATCACTCTTCTCAGCATACCCCAAGAAGATTGTCTTTGTAGTCCTTGTTCCAAGCTTCTGAATCTTCAGATCTGGAAGCTTGACATATGCTAGACACCCCCACACTCGAATGACATTCAAGTTAGGTCTGACCTTGAACCAGAGTTCATGAGGAGTAACGTCTGAAGTTGCATGAGGCACTCTATTTAGAATAAAAGTAGCCGTCAATGCAGCTTCACCCCAGTAGCACTTAGGAAGGCCAGCAGTCAACAACATTGAGTTAATCATTTCTGTTAACGTTCTGTTCTTCCTATCTGCTACACAGTTTGATTGAGGATAGTACAGAGCCGTAGTCTCATTGACAATTCTATGTTCTTTGCAGAACGATGCGAATTCATGAGACCTGTACTCTCCACCTCGATCACTTCTTATTCTTTTAAGTTGTTGTCCAGTCTGCCGCTCAGCTTCGGCTCTGAACTCCTTGAACTTTTCGAATGCTTCGTCTTTAGCCTTCAGCAAATAAACGAACGCATACTTTGGGAAGTCATCGATGAAGGTTATAAAATACTTCATCCCGACCTTTGTTGAGAACTGTTTGAAGTCACAGATATTTGAGTGTACTAACTCCAGAAGATATGTACTTCGATTAACCCGAGGAAAGGGTTTTCTTGTGATCTTAGTTTGAGCACAAACTTCACATTTCTCTACCTTACCCCCACACTTGGAGATAAGCCCTAGACTAGACATTATGTTAATTCGTTTAGAATGAACATGTCCTAGCCTATTATGCCACAACTCATAAGTATAAGCAGAATGAGTGATTGTATTAACAACATTGAACAGATTTACAAGCTGAATCTTGAACATTCCTTCGGTATAAAAGGCTTTCCCGAAATATGTTCCCTTGATAGACATCATCATCTGGCCAGCATTGATGTCCATCCTGAGGCCTGCGTTGTAGAGTAGACCTCCTGAGATCAGGTTCTTGGCGATAGCAGGTACGTGCTTCACGCCTTGAAGCGTCAGAGACTTCCCCGAAGTCAGCTTCAATACCACCGTCCCGATCCCGAGCACTTCAGCTTGTGCCTGGTTCGCCACCATAACCACATCAGAAGTAGGGGTATAGGTGGTGAACCACTCCTTACTGGAGCAAATATGGCAGGTGGCTCCAGTGTCTACCCACCAGTCAGCATCAGTTCCTACCGCATCAACCTGTGCAATCATAGCAACAACATCAGTGATCATAGATACCTTACTAGGTTCTCCTTGCTCTGATTGCTTGGTTTTTGCTTTGCACTCATTCTTAAAGTGGCCCTTCTTGCCACACTTGAAGCAAGACATTTGAGACTTTGGCTTCTTTTTCTTGATAGAAGTTCCCTTGACTTTCAGATTGTCAGGGTCCTTCTTCTTGCTGTGGGAAGTCGCCTGTTTTCCCCTTGGTTCCTTGGTATGAACCATATTGGCGTTAGCCAATTGCTTGGACAGTGTGTCCACCTTCAGTTGAGCCCGCATCTGGTCCTCAACATAGATTTCCTGCAGGAGATCTTCAAGGGTGATCTCCAGTTTCTTCCTATGCATGTTTGCATAGAACTTGCTCCACCCAGCAGGAAGCTTTGAGACAATTCCTCCAACAACAAACTTGTCGGGGAGGGGCATTGCCTCGTCTTCCAACTTCTGTCGCAGTTTCAGGAACTCCTTCACCTGCGGCAGCATAGACTTTTCGTCCTCAAAGAACCACTTGTGATATTTTTCAACCACAAAGATTTTACTGCGGTTCCTGTCTTCTTCGTAGAGGTTTTCTAGAGACTCCCATATGTCTCTAGCGATATTCTTCTTAGAATAGGATTCTACAAGGGAATCTTTCATAGCATTCAGGATTAGCAGCCTGCAAATACTATTTTCTCTTCTCCATTTTGCTTGCAGTTTAGTAGCCGCGGTAATCGCGGCAGCAGACCCAACATCTGGAACAGTAGGTTCTTTCTCCAAAAGCACGTGATCTACGTCTTTGAGTTGAAAGGTTAGATATACCTTCCTCTTCCAGACTTGGTAATGTTCTCCATCAAACTTTTCTAACTTGCAAAAGTCAGAATTGAAGAGAGAAACATTAACGTTTTCCATCGTAGCAATAAAGCTTTGAGATTGTTATTGCCGGGGCACAATTTTTCCGATGGAAAACTGAAATTTCGTAACAATTGTAGAAACAATCGTTATTACGAGACACTTCACAGAAGGTACGTAATTGAAATTTCAACTAGTGCTACACTTCACAGAAGGTGCACAGAACGTAACACTTCACAGAAGGTACGTAAGAGAAATTCTACTAGTGCTACACTTCACAGAAGGTGCACAGATAGAATTCTGAAAATATCAACGCAAATACTTCACCGACGGTGCGCTAATAGAATCCTGATAAAACCAACAAGTAAGATGACTGACGAAGATGAAATAACTCCTGCTGGGGTGAATGATCACCGTTGCTCAAAGCTTTATTCGTCCCACACGAATAGCTTCCAGGAACCAGCAAGTTCGTCGGAGAACTTGGAACACTCTGCTCTTCTGACTCCTCGGATGAACTTGAACTCCTGTGCAAAACGTAACGCTGGTACAATTCCTCTCTTCTCTCTCACAGCCTCTAAGCACTTGTAAACTTTCTGTCTACTACCTATGCATTAGTTCTTCCCTGTGAGAGAGAAGGAGGAGGCCTTATATAAGCCCCTGCAACAACTGCCAGGTTAGCACAATGTTAGGGACGTGGTAGTAACCACCCCGAACATGGAGCAACCGCTCAGAATATGCTAGGACACGTTCTGCTGGAAGTTGTGCCACCAGCGTAATTTGCACTTTACGCACACAGCCCCTTTACGCACCCTACGCACACTACACACTCTACGTACGCTGCGTACACTGCGCACGCTACGCACGCTACGCACGCTGCGCACACTGCGCGTACTGGGCGTACTGGGTTGCGTAACTGGGCCAACGTAACTGGGCTCGCGTAACGGGCCGCGCAAGTGGCTCGCGCAACATAAGCGCACTATGCGCCTAGCGACGATGCTGACGTGCTAAGTGCGCCAACAAAACGCCACATTATGCCTCATGAGCCCGAGCCCGAGTCGCCGGGGCTTAGCTCCTATGGAAATAAATTTCCCAAGAGCAAAAAACATGAATGCTTTAATTGTTAATTTTAGCCTTTTTCCCATTTAGAAAATAATTCCACATGACACACCCATGTGCACCTCCACACCTCATGTGCATCTCTTAAACTAGCAAAGCTAATATATAGAGATACAACCTATTTGGTTTTTCCGATGTGGGACTAAAGTTTCTTAAAGGAAAGCCCAAGACCCAACATATTTAACAAAACACCATTCTTTTCTTCGTTTAACAAAAATATAATAAAAATATTCAATCCTAATAATGAGAGCAACCAGCATTGATTGCTGCTTGTCTTCATAAAATAGAGCAAAGTAAACCACTATCACAATAAATCGAAATGGCAGACACGAGAGAGAGCAGCATTTAATTGAAAAGAGACAGAGAGAATTAAGTTTAAGTGAAGAGAGAGACATATTGGTATTCTTCTCAAAGCAAGATGAGGAGAAACATGAGAAGATGAAGAATCTCACCTCTGCTCGAGAGCTGGAGAGAGGCGATCGGCGGCGCTGAAGGCTTGGCGGCGTGGTGCTTTTTCGGTGCGCTAACGCTAACGCGCGAGGTGTGGCGCTCCCCGATGCTGGTCGTGCGACTGATTCGGGGTGCAAGCGGCGTAGGAAGGAAGAGTAGTGCAGCAGCGGCTTCCGGAGAAAGCTCGACTGGCTTGGCGTTGGCTCCAGAGAGCACGTGTGGCCTACTGTGGTGCGGGAACAGTGCGGCCTACTGTGGCGTAGGAACACGAGGACGGCGGTAAGTGATGCCTGAATGCGGTGGCGGCGGTCAATCGTCCAGGCGGAGGTGGTATTGGCGCAGTGGTGGGAGTCGACCGAAAATAGTGCCACTCGGCACACGCGCAGTAGTTCACTAGTTGATGGCCTCTAGTGCCTGCACCGGTCAGTGAGGCCATGATGGAGGACATTTCTAGGTGAGCGTCGCCTAAGGTTTGCGAGTCGGGTAGCTACGGAAAGATGGGATGGTCAAAGTCATTAGTGAAGCTATGGCATGGGTGGCTAGGGTGTTTGTAAAGAGAAGAGGTGTAGACGCAATAGACGTATAGGTTGAGAACATGGAAAGAGAAAGGAGTCGGTTGGGGAAGGAGAGCTTAGAGCATCTCCAACCCTATTGTCTTGTTTTGTGTTGTGAATCCTATGTGGCATGAGGGACAAGACAATGTCTTGTATAGGTGGCAAGGTTATATTCACAAATGACAATGGGTTTAAAAAGTCATCTCCAATGCAAAAGTATTGAGAAGACAATACAAATAATTTTTTACAACTTCCAAGACAACTTTTACTCTTCTACTTCTTTTTTATAAATATTTTTATTCACAAATGATGATGTGGACATAAAGACATTGTGAAGTGCATTGTCTAGATCTAGACAACCAACTTCACATTGTCTTTGCCATGTCATTGCCATGTCAACTCCACACTTTATTTCACATTTGCATTGGAGAAGTACTTTTGGAAAAAATGGTTGTCATTCCTATGTGGCAACCATTTTTTTCAAACTCACAATAGGGTTGGAGATGCTCTTAGGCTCTACATGCAATATCTCTCTCTGTCTCTCTCTCTCTTTATATATATATATATATATATATATATATATATATATATATATATATATATATATATATATATATATTTTGGAATAGTAACAACTTTATAAAAAATTAATGAAATATTTGAGACTACAACCTCTCTCCCTCACCAATAATCCCTACAAATCAAATCTATGAACATAGCATTAAGGATATATCCTCCTGAATACCAAGTTCTAAGGATTTGACCAAATTACTTAAACCTTCAAACACCCTTCTATTCCTCTCCCGCCAAATGTTCCAGACCGTACATTGAAGTCGAGCTCTGGCTCTAGCATATCCCTAGGAGCTGCAAATCTTGATCTTCTCAATCCCTAAAATAATATCCTCCAACGATCTGGAATCACTGCAACCAATACCTAGGGTCCTACACTGACCTTGCCAGACTCCCCAGCTAAAATTGCATAGAAAGAAGAGGTGAGTGTGGGACTCCAACTCCCTGGAGCAAATAGGACAAAGCTGGTCCTCCACCCTTAACCCGAACCTATGTAACCTGTCTCTGGTTAGAAGTCGCTTTAACAAGACTTTATACAAGCAGTGATTGAATTTAGGAGCCACCTCCCTCGTCCAAATGATATTGTGCCATCTAAACTTCTCGCGCCTATCTCTGAACCTGTCGTAGACCTTCTTCAACGAGTAAATGCCATTGTCCGAGGCCGTCCACAACCAAAAATCCTTGGAAGCTTCCCTATCAATAGGAATCCTATTGATGACTCTCGACCACCTGCCGAACACCGATCCCGTTGGAATAAACCAGGACCCATTGTGAATGAGGGAGCTTACCTTCTCGAAATTGTTCCTGATACTGTGTATATTCATCTCGGCACGATCCACTATACTCGACTGCTCTAGCCAGGGGTTTGTCCACACATTAGTATCAACTCCATCGAATATGACCCAACGAATGCAAGTCTTCAACCGAGCCCTTTGTTGCAAAATAGCTTTAATCGTACCAGAGAAGTTGGAGTTACTTTGTACTGTCCAGAAGCTCTCTTTTCTCAGGTATTTGCCCCTCATCCACGAAGCCCATAAGGAGTCGCCATCAATGAACCTCCACGAGAGCTTTAAAGCTGCCATCTCCCTGAGAGTGGACAGGGAAGGGAGTCCAACTCCGCCCTCATCCTTCCGACGACAAAGTTTCTCCCAAGCCACCGCCTGAACACCTCCTTTCCAGATGAATCTAGCGCACATAGACTCAACCCTCTGAATCATTTGCTTAGGCAGAATGAACACCTGGAACCAAAAGGCAATCATAGAGTTAACCACTGACCTGACTAGCTCTAGACGACCTCCGAATGAAAGAAGTTGGGCTTGCCACCCTTCAAGCCTATTCTCCACCATTTGGACTAGAGTTTCACAATCCGAGTGTCTAACATAGTTAACGTTCAGTGGCACCCCGAGATGTCTAACCGGAAGGGACCCAATATCGACTTGTAACATTGATGCCCATCTAGTCTTCGCTGCACACGTTATGTTGAAGAAGATATCACTCTTGTCTTTATTCATTTTCAGCCCAGTGGCCATCTCGAACTTATTCAGAATATCAAGTAACTTCTGGATCCCGCTGTCAGTAGGCTTTAAGAAGACTAACAAGTCATCTGTGTAGATTAAGTACGAGACTATGGGCTTAACTAGCTTGTAAATCGGGAGCAGCTTCCTCGCATGAACAGCTACCTCCATTAGACACGAGAAGTGTTCCATAACTATCGAGAATAGATATGCCGAGAGAGGATCCCCCTGTCTCAACCCTCTATTACTGTGGATGAAACCCACCGGACAAACACAAACCATAATAAAAAAGGAAGGAGTGGAGATACATTCGAAAATCCTACTGACCCACCATTGATCGAATCCCATAGACTTCATGATATGAATCACAAATTCCCTATCAACCGAGTCGTAAGCCTTCCTTAGGTCGAGCTTAACGCAGGCTTTGTCACCCCCTTGCTTATTGAAGTCCCTAACGAGCTCGTTCGCCAAGAGACTATTCTCCGCAATGCTTCTCCCCTTGATGAATGTTGATTGGTTAGGAGAGATCAGCCCAGGCAACAGGTTCTTCATGCGTCTTCCCATCAGGGGCGCTATAACCTTGTAGATATAGTTACAGCAGGAGATAGGCCTGAAATCATTTAGGAAGGACGCACCTATTTTCTTCGGGATAAGCGAGATAAATGTATGGTTGATTTGCTTTAACAATTTACCCGTACGGAAGAAGTCTCTAACCACTTCTAGGAAGAGTATCTTCAATGTGTCCCAATGCCTGATAAAGAATCCCGCTAAGAAGCCATCAGGGCCAGGAGACTTGTTGGGATTGGATGAGAGAACAATGTCTTCGAGTTCCTTGAGTGAAACGACTTCGTGTAACCCAGCATTGGCCTTTTCAGTGACCAGCCGCTTACTGATAACCACTGGAGGGATTTGCTTATGAGCATCTCCATTGTACAAAGCAGTGAAGAAGTTGATGACTTCCTCCTTTAAATCAATAGGGTTGTCCATCCTCTTGCCGTTCTTATCAATGAGCATGGCAATGTGATTGTGTCTCCGTCTAGCTTTCACGATCCCATGAAAGAATTTAGAGCAGCTGTTACCATCCCTGAGCCAATCACATTTTGCTTTCTGTTTCAAATTGATTTCCTCGATCATACTGAGTTTACTGACATGCTCCTTCAGTTTGGATTCGAGCTAGAGACTTTCCATAGTATTGGATATCTGATTACTCTGCTAAATCTGATCGAGCTGCTTGCTACTGTCATTCAGAAAGGACTTCGGGAGCCTGCGTTGCCATTCTTTGAGGTTGGATTTGACATTCTTAAGTTTCTACATCAGTCGATATTGACTGAAGCCAGAGCACTGAGACCTCCATCCATCCAGCACAGCTTTAGTGTATCCTCTAATAAGAGACCAAGAATTATAGTATTTGAACGGGGGGGAACTCTATCCTGACTCGCCTAAGAAATCCACCGTGAGCGGAGAGTGATCACTCGTCCCGGATGGATGGCCTGTGACACTAATGTCAGGGAACGAATTGAACCAGAGGTTATTACCTAACGCTCTGTCGATGTTGGATTCAATCCGTCTCTCTGAAGATTGATTGCTCCAAGTCATCTCTATCCCAAGCCTGTGAAGATCAGAAATCCCAGCTTTAATGGCGCAATTCTGAAAGTCATCGAGGATAAAGTTCGGGATCGGCCTCCCGCCTCTTTTCTCGCTCTTGGACATGACAGCGTTGAAATCCCCCATGAAGAGGAGGGGGAGGGAAGAACCCATACCAAGACTGACATCAACAATGTCTTTCCACATGGAAGTCCTAAGCTTGCGATCATTGAACCCATCGATAGCTCCTAACAGAAATTTCATACCCCCTGTATTAGAAAACTCCATCACTATTAGTTGTTGAGACTCGAATCGAAGGGTGCCATTCCAATCACTCTTGTTCCATAGAATCCAAATTCGGGCCATATTGTTAAGAAATAGGTTATGAACTGCATCCCAATTGTCATGGACCCTTCTAGCTAGGATAGAATCAGATTTAATTTTAGATTCCAACACTATGACTATCGAACTCCTAAACTTTCTCATGTGCTCTCGAACACTTCTCCATTTACCTACTGAGTTGGCTCCCCTTACGTTCCAAGCGAGGATCGACATTAACGACTGGATGGGTGTTCCTTCAAAATTCTGACACACGACCGTGAAGGGACGGCTGGGATGTCTGTTCTATTACTTGCATTCTCCTTCCCTGACTTAGTGCCCGGATTGACTTTAAGTAACAATGCCTCCCACTCTAGATTAACCATGGTAAATCGGGGCTCTTCTTCATGACCTTCCTCTTGTATGCTACTGATCACACCCTTGGCCCTGACAAGATTAGGAGTATCCTTCTTCCGAACTTTATGCTCCTTCATGGAATTTGGGGATTTATTCTCCATGCTCAGATTGCTATTCCCTATATGTTGAGAGGAAAGACTTCCTTCAATGGCCAAAATCTTTCCTACGATAGAATCATGTGTCCCCATCCTTTTCCCAAGGATCGACAAAGGGGAACCTTCTTCCTCTCCCTGAATGGTGATCTCCATACCCTGCCCGAAGTAGGGAACAACTGAGGCTACCAACTCCTTCTCTGGTTCCCTGTGAGATTCCTGGAGTGTGACCGCTTCCCCTGCGTGAATTGATCTCTTCATCATTTGTGCATTACTTCTCTCGAGCTCCATCATTGCAGGCTCTTCCATCTCGTCATCTGGCTCGACCTGGTTAGTTTGTGAGAAAGTTGGCTCGACGTTGGCTGGTTGGGACGACCCCACATGCTACTGATTCCTACGATTGCAGTTGTTAACCAAATGTCCAAAGCACTGGCATATGTCGCACGACGGGGGAACCCACTCATAATCAACCTTCTGTGTGAAAACTTGCCCACTAGGAATGACATACTCTAATTCTCTAGGCAGCTTATCCCCTGCATTGACCTCCATGAATACCCTAGCGAATGAGATCCTCGTCTTCTTGGTGGTAGCCTCGTCCTCTTTGATAGGGATTCCGATAAGACTCGAGAGCTTCATGAGCATAGGGATGCTCCAATAATGGATGGGGAAGTCTGGGAACCTAACCCAAATGGGTGTTGAGAGCAAAATTTCCTTCTCGTAATGGATTCCAATAGACCACCGCTTGATTATTATAGCCCTCCCATCAAATGTCCATAGACAACCATGGATAATTCGCTCCATATCCTCCGTCGTGCCGAAACGAATAAAAAAGAAACCATTTTCTCTCGAGAATAACTCCATACTGCCTTTGGGGTGCCACACTCGATTAGCATACGCCTTGATTTCCCATAGAACGGTTTGTTGCCCATTACATATAGCACGATCGTAATTCTTCCAATATTCTCCTGTCTCCTCTAGATCTTCCCCGGTGAACTCTGCTACTGCCCCCCCCTTCGATCTTG
>JANAVB010015397.1:1772928-1790428 GCA_029216955.1 Iris pallida | reverse complement strand
AACAGAAGTCCTTGTAAATACATATGTGATGAAATTATCCTTTATTTTGATTTTCTCCTTAAGAACCTAGAGCCTTGTAGGATAGTCTGGTGTGGTGTGGCAAAATATGAATCCACAAGTATTGCAATCCCTTCAAGATGAGAATTGACTATATCTCAAATTTGTTGACAAGTAAGAAATAAAAGTCCTAAAAGTTATGCACTGTGCAGACTTACAAAGACTACGACCATCTGACACAACATAAAAAAAATCCCAAATTCATGAAGACATGGAATGCCATTATTACTTGCATATTGAGCATCTAAATTAAACATCATCATTATAATAGTTGTACATTTCTAAGAGAGAAAGCTTTCCTAAACAAAATGACATTAATTTATATGAAAGAAAATGAAAGAAACACATGTATTCCATCTTCTTGGCTGAAAATGAAATATATCAGGAGTTTCATTGATTGAATCAATTTTGTCGAATAAAACCTGGTTATATGATATACTAGGAATGCCATGACAGGTGAGTCTAAATTAACTTCTAATTTTAACTCCTAGACTGACAATTCTATAATTTCCTACATAGGGAGCATTCCACAATTTACTTTCCCCAAATCTAAACCACAAATATCATGATCTTTACTTCCCCCAAATCGAAAGATCGAGAGAAGCTCTAATTGTGTAGAAGGGCCATATCAGTCAAGGCCCTCATGTATATGTGCAGTATGTTATGAGAAAAAAAGCCCTCAAGTATGATCATTATTATACATTATTGTAGAAAAGGGAGAAGTAAAAGAAAAGCTACAATAGACAAAAAGGAAAAATTAAAGCTATTGCAGAAATAATCAGGTAAAAAACTGTAAAAATATGTCAATCAAAACTAAAGTCCCTTGTTCATATTTGTAGCTACGACAATTAGAATGAGGGGAATAAGAGAATGAGAGGTGAAAAGAAGAGAACTCAAGCACCTGCACAAGGATCTTTTGCTTAACTAACAACCTCAAGGAACAGCCTACTAGACATGATTGAAAGTATCAGCTTAAACTGATAGGTATGAACTATTTTTATTTTGGTTATAACAAAGACCATCATAACTACTAATCTGAGACATCGGTCTTGGAATCTACTTCAATGTTTTAAATAATGCCGGTTGAAATGTGCTTAGTTCTTCGAAATGGGGTACATACCCACCGGGTCATATTCTATTGAAATTCGTAGCCCCATAGTAGGAAACAAAAGGGGAAAAAATCTAACACAAGCATAAGTACGCAAATAAGGAACGTTCCTAAAAAAGAAAATCCAAGTCGTATCCGTGTCCGTATCGTGTGTCTGATGGTTAGCGATACGACGTAAACACTCCAAAATCCATGTTGTGTAACCGATAGATCGATCCATGAAAAATACACAAGGGAGCTTGACATTTTCAAAGAAGTAAAAGCAAAAAACCACAAGGGAGCTTGAAATTGCCAAAAGAATCTCAATGGCAAACATGTAGCCAAACAAGCCCATGTCATGAAGGCTACTGAACATTGTGTCATGACCATTTTAGTAGTAGTAATGATGTAGTCATCTTGGACACAAAGTTGGTACATATTAACGTATTTGCTATGTAGATGAGAAGCCTTGAACAATATGATGGTGAACACAACTACATATCCAAACAAATGTTATTTATTTAATATTAAGATATATGTAGAATGTCCAACAGTTTAGAAATTGTGCATGGTACACGTTTCAACTCACAAGCTAACATTTTAATATATGCAATATCAAATTTATGATATACACCAAGGTCAGTTCTCCTCACCATTTAAAATTTTGAACTTGAAAGAAACCTATTTAACTTTTAAGGTGAAAGCTTAGATTTTGTTTTCATTGCTAGAAAATTATCTAGTTATATGGCTAAGAGTTATCATACATGTAGCATAAGGGACAAACATACCTAATAAATATAGCAAAAATATTACCTAGTATGGAAAAGTTGATGAAACTTTGACTTAGTTAAAAAAAATATTTCAACTAGCCTAATAATTTTACACTTTAGATTCACACTATTTAGGTAAATTATGCTTGGAAGTTCCACAACTTTTGTCCCCACTTCTCCAAGGATTTCAATTCCAAGCACGATCACAGCAGATTACGACTATGCAAGAGACATAACTAAGAAAATGCCCATCATTCAATGTTACTGAAATGTGAGCATGGAGTAAAAAACTTAAATTTTTTTTAAAGAACTGGAGACATCCAGAGGGGCTCTGAGCTTACACTCGGGCCTAGGTCTAAAAGCATCTAAAGTTCGAAGACATGCAAACAAAATAATTAAGCAAATATGAACAGGCAAAGAAAGTTTACCATACAAATCGAATGGGAATGTGCAAGCAACTCCATGAAAGACCAGATGTTGCACACCAATTCATATGAACCTTTCGACGGGCAGCAGTATGCGGGATACCATCTTCAAAACCACAAAAGCTCTCGCACGCAAAAATAAATAAAGAACAAGATTTGCAATTGAACTGTTTCGACTTTAATAAAATAGAGAGACAAAATAAACTATAGAGACCCATTATATGAAATCTAACCGTCCAAAAAATTAAATTAATTAAATAATAGAAATAGTATGTAGAGGATGGTAGTCTTACGAGCGGCTAAACAGCGGCTGAACGTTCATCCCGCCGACGGCGAGGGCCTCGAGCTGCTCCGGGGCGTACATGGCGGGCCCGATGGTGCAGATCAGCTTGGTACGGTACGTGCTGTGGAAGCCATTCTCCTTCAGCTCTACCTCCGGCTGTAGAAAGAGCCCACCGACGCGTCCGAGAAGCACGACGCATTCAGGGACAGGTTCGAGTGCAGCAGCCACTCCTGCCGACGCAGCGCCAGACCCTTATCCGGGTCCCCCTTCTTCTTTACCTCCTCCGGGGGCTTCGTCGAGGGCTTCCTAGCTCCGCTGGCCGTGATGACCATCCCGATGCTCCTCTCCGATGGATGTAGGATTAGGATTTGGGGACAAGATTAGGTGGATTTGGGGATTAGGGTTTTGGGTCTATAGGAGAAAAGAAAGGAGGAGGAAGAAGAAGAATAGGAGAATGGAGATGTAGAGGAGGAAGAGAAGGGAGATGTAGATTCGTGGTCTCCTTCTCCATCGTCAAGTGGATGAGAGAGATGAAGAAATAGAAAAGAGAGGAAAGAATCGGAACATAAATGAAGCGAAATGGAATGACTAACGTCAATATAGATTTATATTTCAAAAAAAATACCAAAATGGCAGCTGAAAAAAATCGTGCCAATTTTTTAGGCATATATTAGTTGACGGTTATTACCGAACCGTCACTGAATAAAAGGATGTTTCTTGACGGATCCTCTAAAACCGTCAACTATTATGCTGTAAGATTGCTAAATTAACATAAAATAAGGCATTCCCTGACGTAAGGCTAAATCCATTAAGATAATCCATTTTCTTGACAGTTTTTCACGACCATCAACTTATAAACCGTCAAGAATCGTCATTTTCTTGTAGTGGATATTATCAAAACAATGTAAAATATATTTTTATAACTGCAAAACTTAATTTAAAAGGACTTCAATAAAAGCTTTTATTGTTTCCAAAATACTTATGATTTTCAAATCTATTTTTGAAACCAATTCCAATAAAATTCAAATAATAACCAACTTCCATCAAAATTCCAATAATATACTTGAATAAATATTTTCATCAAAATAAATTAACACTTCTCAAAATACGAAAATATCATTCGCAAAGTCTCGACGAACAAATTACCTTTACACGAAACAAATAATTAAATTTTTTTTTAAATTCGAGAAGAGGAGTTACAAATCTGCCCACCTTAGAAAAATTTCATCCTCAAAATTTCAAAGGATATGACTAGGCACTACTAAGAATATAATCAACAAAAACAATACGATTAATAATCAAATTAGATACGCATAATCACGGATAAAATCAAAACCATAGGGAAGGATGCGATTTGGCACGATCCATAATATATTCAAAACGATTGAGTCACGATTAAATTTTGTTTAAGGATGATCAAAGAATTTGGTTTAGCACGATGGATTGTTTAGGCACGATCAAAATATGACCAAATTATATGGTCAAGGATCTAGTCAAGGTCAAAATCTAAGCATGCTTAAGGATTGAACCGAAATAGGATTATCTAAAATAAAAAGTCATTAGGCATGATTAATTACTAATCGAAATTATGTAAGCATGATCAATGATCAAAAGTTAGACAAAGTCTAACAGGATTAAAATCACTTGGGTACAAATAGGCTGTAGTTGCGTTCAAGGCTAATCATGCAAGTCATCCAAGCATGATTAAAATTTGGCACGAATATGAATATGGTCAAAATAATCATGATCAAGTGGAATAAAAATATAAGCATTAGCAATAATACAGTTTGAAGTATAGGCACGACTATGACTATAGTCAAATAGTTTAGTCACAATCAAAGTCGTTTAGGAACGATTCAAATTTGTTTGGCGCGACTAACTCGATTAACTATTTAAGAAAAATTACTTAGGCACGATTACAGAGTCAAAATCTAGAAAAATATATGAATTGTCACGATCGAAATATAATCAAAATAGTCTAGTTGCGATCAAAAGTCATTAAGGATGATCCAAATCAAAATCATTTTAGCACGATCAGTTATGTAGGCATGATCATAGAATCATAATCTAGGTATGATTATGAATCTCATGGAAGAAATTCAAGAATATGTTTAAAAGATTACTAGGAAGACAAATAACGATATGAAAATAAAAGATAAGAAAAATGAAAGGATAAAGACTAAATCAGAATTTTAAGTGAATGCATGAAATCGCAAACCATGAAATCAACAGTCTATGCCAAAAAGGACGTAGTTTCTATAATATTCGAAAATCGTATGTATATACGAAGTCACTTTACCGAGAATTTATGCCTCGCCAGTGTACACCTAGCTGTAGTAAACCCTTTGTTTCATGACTCAACTATGATATGATATCGAATATTTTATTAACTCTATCTAATATTGACATAATAACTCAAAGGTCAAATAAGACAATTAAGACATCATTTTAATAATATTCGCTAAGCTACGCTTACTTGAAATTACTTCAACTTAGGATCATGCCACGCCAGTGTGCTACTGGCTACAATGAACCACCGTCTCGATAATTCAAATAAATGGCGACAGTATGCTTCTGTCTTGCCATTGTAAGTCAACGAATATTTTTTCAACTATATCCATGAGAATTCAAAGGAGCTTTTAGAAATTCAAACAAGTCGATTATGATAAAAACATGTAAGTATTTATCCTTGAAGTGAAAGTATCAATTTTGAAAAGCAAATGATCGATTAGGTATCAATTTTGAAAATTAAACGATCGACAAGGAAAAGCGATCGAAGAAAAGAAGTAAAAATTTCCAATCTCATACTCAAGGATCGAGGGACAAACATGAAACAAAATTGACTCGGATTTACTAGATGGATACTGTGTCATGTTAGGCTCAAACGGGTGGAAATAGAATATTGCCTTTTAGAAAATAGTTACTTACAAAAATGAATAAATGATACGGCCTAGGTAGGAAAGATAATTCAAACAAATTATCAATGTTAAAGATTGAATTCTAGGAAGGCCTACTTTATAAGGCGAATGGTCTACCCACCTTTGATCCTACAATCGTGTCAAAACACAATAGTACATCCTTCTAGGAATATTCTTCAAGTGATTAATAGGGTTTAGGATTTAATAAATCTATTCCTAAATCATATGACCTATGTGGCAACCTTAACTATCCAACAGTCAATTTGCATAAGGGGCTCCTAGTCATAGTCATTCTCTTAAAAATTAACTTAATCCTAATTGTGAATGAGCATCCTAGTTCCTAGTCGCAGGCTCGCAGTAGTACGACCAATATGGTACTACCACGAGTTCGCATGATTTGCGAAAACATACCTGCATGGGCCACTGTCACGATCCGCTACCCAAATTGTTGGGCCGGGCCGAGTCATGTCCAGCCTACGCTTGAGGTAAAACGTAGTAAGCTGTTCTAAAGACAAAACAAGATAAGGCCAAAGTGTGCTAACAGTTCTATATGTAATAATGAGTCAGAAATGTTCCAAACACAGAAGTCATCTCGTATATAAATATATTCCAAGTACAAGTCCAAAATGTAAATTGGATACAGGTCCAGTTACAAAATACGTAGTCTAAAACATGACTACTCTTAAAGTTCCGAGCAACTACACAAACTAGACGAGTTTTTCCCGTAGGTACATCCTCGTAAAGTAAAGCCTGATCCTCGTCAGCAACTCCATAATAGGAATTGCAAAGCAACTCCTCCTCGGTAAGTATACCTACAACGTTATACTGTCAAGACGGGAGCAAGAACTGATTCTAACAAACTAAATATACGAAACATGAAATAAACAGAAGTGTAGGAATCATGGCATCATAATCTATCATGGTATCATATGTTTATTTAAAAGTTTAAAACCGCAGCATGTACGTGATTGGTCAATAGGTAAAATAGGATGTACAGTGGCACATATCAATTTTCTGATGTGTACATACGTATACATAATGGTATCGGTGTATATCCATACACAAACGCGGGACCAGAACATACGACAAAGTTACATATAGAATGTAACAATGCTCGATAAATATATACAGAGAAGGGGGCATGATCACGTACTCTACTAACAGTTTCCCTTTAACCTATTTTATAACATGTGGGTGATACGAGAACAGTATGAAGCATGGTGGATACTGAGAGCAGTATGAAGTATATGAAACATGGTGATATACGACTTGCAGTTTAAATATTAATATGGTTTATACACAATTTATTATATGATGTAAATAAAGTTTGTAGGGTACTTGCCTCTAGCAAAGCAAGGTAGTGAAGAAAATGCTATAGATGTCTGGTGACTCGTCATTGTAAAAAAATAATACATAAACTTAGTTTTCATACTAAGTTACGCACTAAGACACTAGTTGTGCGACACGACTTTCTGACTGGATACCTAGCCAAATGGTGACTTTAGCATAGAAGACCAATGTAGGGTGACACAATTCCTAAAATAACTTTCTAAGGCCTTTCCACTATGGTAGGGTGAGGTCCAATACTACAATATCCCAAAATCACACATAACATCGTAAGTCGTAATCAATTAATAATTAAATTAGACTGTACACTGTGTTCCAATAATTTTTAAGATAGACAAAAAGCTCAAATATACATAAAATAAAGAACCAAAATGATCCTTGTTAATTATAGAAATTTATACTAATTTTTCTAGAATTTATAAACCCACATAGATATTTATTAAAAATCAGTCAACATATGTATCCTGAAAATGAGTTCTATTTTTCTATTTTTATAAAATGCCAAAGTTACTTATTAAATACTGGGACAATTATACTAAATTAGGTAAATTAACATAGTATTTAAATATAATTTTTCCTAGATTTTTAAAGCAATTAATATATACATAAAAATTCAACAATAGCAAGTAACAATTTCTGAAAAATAATTAATTAATTATTTAATATTTTATCTACGTATTCGAAATTGAACCGAAGTCCAGATACAGGACCCAAAGTCATGAATCAAGTCCAATATGACTTGTACATACTTTGATTGTATTAGACACATTTGGGCCCAAAAATCCATGCTAGGTTTGGACACCAAATGGCCATGATAAATAAAATACAATAATTAATATATTAAAATATAAATTAAGGTATTTTAATAATATATTTTAAAGGGGTGAAATATACTAGTCATAAAATTATATAATAAAATAACTTGTGAATTTATACATAATAACATTTGCACAAAATTGTATTTTAAATATATATACATATACAACAAATACATTTATATATATATACATAAATATATAGAGATTTATATATATATATATATATATATATATATATATATATATATATATATATATATATATATATCTATATATATATATATATATATATTATATAGTGTACATGAAAAGAGAATTCAACACTAGGCTATATAACTTGTACCCACATATATATATATAGCTTACATGTTAGTTCCTTCTCTTTTTATATACATATAATATTGAAAATGCATGAAAATGATGTGCCCTTGATGTGTGCTTGTGATGGCTTGTATAGCCTTGGATTGGTATGTGTGATTGCTAGACTAGGCTTGGTTAGGCTTAGTGATACTTATTAGACTTCTTTGGGTCAGTCTTGACCTAGTTGACCTAGTTTGACTAGTGTAGTTGACCAAAGTTGACCAAGAGTTGACTTGGCCTAGTTTGACCTAGACAGATGCAGATGCATTGTAGATTACATTTATCATCCCCTGTATACATCTTGACTTGTGTTGCTCTAACTAGGAATCAGGTTTCTCATCTCGGACAGTACATTTACTTCAGACATTCAGATACGAGGCGAGTACATTCTCTGATTATTTCATATCCTGCTTAGAATTATTTCCTGCATTAAATTATTTTACTTGATACTGTCACGTTGGTCACACGGATTAGTACTATATGGATCCCTTCTTGAGATGTTATCCCTTCAGGAAGCATCGGGTACTCTATGTTCTGTGCATTTCACTTATATGGCGTATCATATGCTTCTTTGGTTCTTTGATCACTTGTGACATATACCCATATGATCACAGAGTCTTCTTTGAATCCTTATCCCATTTATGGGACTACTATGTACCACCCTTCGGGGGCTTATCACCCTTTGGGGGCTTATCACCCTTTGGGGGCATATCACCCTTTGGGGCTTACCATCCTTCGGGGGCTGTTACATAGAATCATAACATAACCTGGTTGGATCCTGTGTATTAGTTGGGGGTACGGGGAGTATAAATAGCCATGTGAACAATTCTAGCCATGTACGCCTCTTTAGTATTGCCATGTACAAATCAAGCCGTTCACATGTCGACTTTGTACTCTAAATCCCTAGTCACTGGTAGCTCTCTGCTTATAGTAGATATTTCTATTACAGTTCTCTCTGTTTACATACTGCATTTCCTTCAGTATCTATATCTTACTTTACTGCATGATTATATTTCTAAACTGCTATAAAATGTTGAGATGTACTGTGCTCGCTCCCGTCCTGACTGGACCTGTTGAAAATTTTACAGAGGATGATGAGGAACCCTGCACCCCTTACTTGATTTTGCCTAGATGACACTCGCAACCTGGACCCCTGGGGAGGTTCAGGCAGCTGCTCAGGATGTACCTTGTATAGTGTAGATAGCTTAGACTGTCCATTCTTTTCATGTTTAGCTGTTGTCTTATTTTCAGAGTGTATATTTAAGATGTTGAGACTTGTATTTCATTCTGTTGTACCTCAGTTGAGGATTTCCTTATCTATTTCATCGTGCTACATTCTACCTTAGATTGTGATTGAGTTGTACCTCTGTGTTGGCCTCCTTATGGAGAGTATTCATTATGATAGTATAGTTCATGACCTAGAACAGCGTTCTACCACCGACACTGCGGCGTAGGCTGGCGCTGTTACGTACTCGTACCCTTCCGGTGGGTGCGGGTCGTGACACGTTTTTAGTGTGTATATATATTATATATATTTTTAGTAATTATTATATATATATAATTTTATATATAATATATATTTATATATATATATTTTTATATATATATATAATGAATATATATATATAATTATATATAGATATATATATATATATATATATATATATATATATAATAAATACATATATATATAAAAATACTTAATATAAAATATATATATATACATATATAAATACATATACATATACATAAACATATACATATACATATACATATATAAATATATATATATATATATATAATATATATATATAGATATATATATATATATAAAAAAAATAAAAATAAAAAACAAAACAAAAAGAAACAAAATGGGGGGCTCGAACTCGGCCCGCTGGGACAGGGGGTGGGTTTGAGCGCCACTCGGCTGACCAGGGGGCCAGCCCGAGCTTGCTGGTCGGGTTAGGATTTAGGTTAGTTTTATAACGAATTAAGATAATGGGTTTTAAACCCAATAGCAGATTATTAAACCCGTTAACCCATAGTCCTGTGTCTTCGTGTCCTAACAGTTAGGGACACGAAGACACACGAGTCCTATGTCCAAAGTGTGCACGACACGTACGACACGAGTTTCTCATGTCCACATGCACCACTGGATTCCTTGTCACGAGGCGAGTCCACACACGCGTATACGAGACACGACTCGACACACAAAAAAAAAGACACGTACGTGTCCGTCGAGCGGTGGCTTTTACGGGTGCTGTACGGCGGAGGAGAAGTCGGGGTCGACGACGAAGGGTGGCGCTGGGTTTGTCTCGTCGAGGCGAATAATGCGGCTGTGGTCGGAGGCGATGACGTGGCCTGTAGGGGCGGCGCTCCTAGATCTAGGGTTCTGGCGAGCTCGTCGGGGAAGAAATAGGGTAGGGCGATGGCTAGGGTGGTCGGAGTGGTATCTAGGTTAGGGTTTAGGTTGGGGTCTATTATAGGGTCGAATGGCCGTGGAATTAGGGTTAGGGTTACGGGAAATTAGGTTTTAGGTCGGTCGCCGGTCGTCAGTCGTCGGTGAGGTGGGGGGGGGGGGGTGAGGGTGTTTTACGGTTAGGTCCCCCAAGTCTGGGGTTTTACAAACTAACCCTACCACCTTAGCTAAATGCAAAACCTAATTTACAAAACCTATCCCGCAGTATTTTGTGCAAATTCTAATTTGTAGAAACAATGCAAAAATTATAAACCGACTTAAAAACAATCTAAAAAATTACAACTGATATAAAAACAATTTAAATTATTGCAAAATGATATTTTAGCTTTAAAAATCATTTAAAAATCATTTAAAATTTTTAAAAAATTTCTAATAATTATAATAATCATTTAAAGATGTAAATGCTATTTAAAATTATAAAAATAATATTTTAAAATTTAGGGGCTTACAAATCTTCTCTTCTTGAAAAATTTTGTCCTCGAAAACAAGGATAGAAAACTTAACAAATATTTAATATAGCAAACAATACAAACAATGACTAAGACTACTATTAAGACTAACCTTAAGATATCAAGCGGGAACGGGTGGTTCTCTCGCGACTGTTGGGTCAAACAAGTAATGATCTCTCCCTCATGTCCGACTCCCTCTCCAAGTAGATTCTCCTGGAGAGTGACGGCTCCAAGCTACTCGTACCAAGGGTATGACTTTGTTCCTCAGCCTCTTCTCCCTCCTGTCCAATATCTCACTGGTGCTCAGTAACTGCAAGGCTCGGTCCGATCGCCAACTCTGAATGATCTAGCACATGGCTAGGGTCTGGAACGTATCTCCTCAGCTGAGACACATGAAAGACATCGTGAATCCTGCTAGGTGGGTGGAAGTGCAACCTGTAAGCTACCTATTCGATCCTCCAAGTATCTCGAACGGCCCGAATATCTGGGGCTCAACTTGTCGCCTCATCCGAACCGGATCGTCCCTTTAGTAGGTGATATCTTTACGTATTATATCTCCATCGGCGAACTCCATCGGTCTGCGACTAGCGTCGGTCTAGTGTTCTGCCTGTCCTAAGCGACTATGAGCCTGTCTCTAATCATCCGACCTTTTCTGCTGCATCGTGATCATCTCTGGCCCAAACATAACTCTATCCCCAACATCATTCCAAAAGAGCGGTGTACGGCATCGTCCATATAGTGCCTCGAAAGAAGACATACCGATGCTGGCTTGGTAGCTGTGTTGTATGAAAACTATACCAAGTGCAGATGGCTCTCCATGATCCGCCAAAGTCCAGCAACACGTTCAGCATGCCCTCTAGCATCTGTATCGTCCTCTCGGACTGTCCATCTGTTTGGGGTGGTACCTGTACTGAACTTGAGCCGACTGCCCAACTCCTCCGACAAGCTCCTCCAGTAATGGGACATGAATCTGCTATCCCGGTCCGATACGATGCTCACTGGCACCCGTGTAAGCGAACTATCTGCTGCATGTATAGCTCCGCTAACTCTCGGTGGAGAACCCCACCTTGAAGGGTATGAAGTGCGACACTTCGTCAGCCTGTCAACGATGACACAAATGGCATCCTCCCCTCCTAGGGAACGAGGAAGCCCTGAGACGAAGTCCATCATAATATGTTCCCACTTCCACTCGGAAATAGGTAATGGCTGCAATAGACCAGCTGGCCTCTGACGTTCCGCTTTGACCTACTGGCAAACTAGGTATCTCGAAACGAAATATGATGCATCTCTCTTCATCCCGTGCCACCAGAGATATTCTCGCAAGTTATGGTACATCTTGTTGGCACCAGGGTGAATAGAATATCACGATCGGTGTGCCTCCTACAAGACTGTCTCTATCAACTCTCCCTTCGGTACGCATAAACCGGCTGCCATACCTCAAGGATCCATCCTACTACGGTGAAGTCATCTAGCAATCAGCTAAAGCCTGGGCCCTGAGTCTGCGGAGGCTCTCATCTGTAGACCGTGCGTCCTTGATCTGCCCATCAAACCTGACTGAATGTCTAGCGCCATCATCTGAATCACTAATCCTGGCTGAGCTATCTTGATACCGAGCTTCTCCAGATCTTCCCGCAAATGCTGATCTATCATCAGATACCATGCCATCGGATGCTGCTCAGCGCATCTGCCACCATATTTGCCTTTTTGGGGTGATACTGTAAATCGATGTCAAAGTCTTTCATCAACTCCAACCATCGTCTTTGCCTCATGTTCAGCTCTTTCTGCGTGAACACATACTTCAAGCTCTTGTGGTCAGTAAAGATTTCTACTCGCTCTCGTATAAGTAGTGTTTCCACAACTTGAGTGCAAAGATCACCGTAGCTAACTCTAGGTCGTGGGTAGGATAGTTCTGTTCATGAGTCTGTAATTGCCTAGATGAATAAGCAATAACTTTCCCATGCTGCTGTAGGACACATCCGAGCCCCTTTTCCGAAGCATCGCTGTAAATGGTGAAACCTCCAGACCCTGAAGGTAATGTCAGAACTGGAGCGGTCGTCAGCCTCCTCTTCAGCTTCTCAATGCTGCCTGGCAGCCTCTGACCAGATGTACTCTGTGTCCTTTCGTGTCAGTTCGTCATGGGTTCAGCTATCCTAGCAAAGTTCTGGACGAACTTCCTATAATAGCCTGCTAAACCAAGAAGCTCCTGATCTCTGAAACTGACGTCGGAGCCTTCCATGTCTCTACGGCAGCAATCTTCCTGAAATCTACTGAGATCGCCTCTCAGTGACCACATGACCGACAAACTCCACTCGGTCCAAAAAGAACTCGTACTTCGGCAATTTGGCATATAACCTCTCCTACCTCAGAATCCCCAAACTGTTCGCAAGTGCTCTGCGTGCTCCTCCGACGTCTTCGAGTATATCAGGATGTCGTCGATAAATACTACGACGAACTTATCCAGATACTGGTGAAATGTCTTATTCATTAAGTTCATAAAGACAGCTGCACATTTATGAGACCAAATGCATCACCAAAAACTCGTACTATCCGTACTTCGTGTTGAACACCGTCTTCTGGATGTCTGCAGCCCTGACTTTTACCTGGTGGTAACCGGATCTCAAATCTATCCTGGAAAATACCTTCGCTCCACTCAATGGTCGAACAAATCATCTATCCTGGACAGAGGATATTTGTTCTTAATGGTCTGGAGGTAGTCAATACCCAACCGAACTGTACCATCCTTCTTTGGTGAAACCTCTTTGGTACAAAGAGTACTGGCGCTCCTCATAGAGAAGCACTAGATCGAATGAAACCCTTTTTCAAACATGTCATCAATCTGCTCATTCATCTCTACGGCCTCCTTGGGGTTCATTCTATAGCAAGTCCGGGATACGGGTGATGAACCCGGTACAAATCTATAGTGAACTCCACATCTCTGTCGAGCGAAGTCCTGGAAGATCATCTGGGAATACATTCATAAACTCCCTAATGATAGGGTATGGCGGTGCTAACTCCCCAACTGTCGTACAACAGTTCGGCTCTAGGCTGATCTCCGGCCCTGTCCTCCTGACACTAAATGGTGTCGTGCCTGGGGACTGAACAGAATACTACCCTTATGGCAGTCTATAGCTGCGTGATCATAGCTAAGCCAATCCATCCCCAATTATCATACCTGGGGAGTGGCATCACAAAGAATCGCCCGACAAACTCTCCCAGCTATAGTAATAGAGCATCTATAGATAGCCCTAATGGGTACTGGTCACCTCTCGTCATTACTCTACTCATCTCCTCAGTAGGTGTAGCTTCTAAGTAGTGTTATGCATAAACTCTAATGACAGGAAGCTATGTGATGCACCAGAATCAAACAAGCATAGAGCTAAAAAAGTATGCAAATAAACATGACCTGTGATGACGTCAGCCAAATAATCTGGCTCCGAAACCTGCTCCGGCTCCGCCTCAAGAGCCAGATATAAGCCTTCCCCTGGGGTCCCTTCTGCTGATGCAGATGTTGCCCAGACCTCTGCTGCTGAGTCGGGAGCGGCGGTCCTCTAGATGGTGGTCCGTACCTGGTACCTTGCTATAGGCAGTCCCGAAGCTGATGGGTGATAGACCCACAAGCTAAATACTGCCCCAACTTCTTCCTACAGATGGAAGCGTCATGGCCGGCTTTCTACAGAATGAACACATACCTTCCTTTGCTGCCGGGGTCTCGGGCTCTAACTGGCGGGGTTGGGTGATGTGGTGTGAGAGGACGATAAGTCTGCTGGTGTGGCGCCGGTGCTCTTGGCTGGAAAGCCTGACGCTTGGAGGGTCCCTCGAGGTATACAGAAGCCGACCTCTTGCAAGACTGAAGGCGCTCCTCTATGCTCCGGGCCAACTCTAGGCTCCGGTAGTAGTCAGTCGTACCGTTCGCTACATGAGAATGCCGATATCTGGAACTAGACCATGGAAAACCTACGCGTCATCTCCTCTGGGTCTGTAACCAGACTAGGAGCAAAACGGCTCAAACGACTAAACTCTGCTGCATACTCATCAACAAAATGATTCCTCTGCTGGATGTTCTGGAATCGTTAGTCCCATGGCTACCCTAGCGGTGGTCGAGAAGAATTTCTTCTTGAACTGGATCTAAATTGCCCTAAGTGGCTCTTCCTCTCGCGAATAGCGGCTCATTCCTGAACCAAACTCCTGCCAAGTCTGTCAGCAGAAATCCCACTGCCTCGACCTGGAGGTCACCCTAAAACCTAGCTCCAAGGAGCTTCCTCTCTACCGAGTCTAGCCAGTCATCTGCTACTATGATGCCCTCGGTCCCCAAGAACTCCTTGGGGTTCAAACCCATGAAGTCCTTGATGTTCCCGCTCTCTGTCGTGGCTCTACCGGTGGTGGGACCACGGTACGCTCTTCAGAATGTTCCATGCTCTGGTGGAGTAAGGTGGTCTGTCCTGATGGGTCGTTAGGAACCCCTGGATCAGAGTGAGCGTTGGTTCCCGTCGAGAGTGACGGAAGCCTGGGCAGGTATAGTAATAGGTGGTAGGAGTATCGGGTCCTGCTGGGACTGTGATGTGGAAGGTGGTGGAGGCACCTGGGTTGGTGGATTTGTGGAGTGGGGGAGTATGGTAGGTGGGGTGGAGGTGCATCTGTCAACTGGTCAACCGACTGGGTAGGAAGTATGCCATTTCAGGTGTGGCATACAGGGATGAGCGGGTGAGCACCATCGAATATATAAAAGAACTTATAAGGACTCTTTTAAGTAACCAATCATAAACAACAAGAAATCCAATTTGTAACAACGAGCATATTATATGATGCGTTTCTATGTTGCAATCCTAGTATGCTCTAGGTGTTCTAAGCGTCATTCCTAGTGTTGTCTAGTTACCTTAAGTTCCTACTTGCAGGCATGCTTGGTACAATAACGTAACCAAACAATTTAGTCAGGACTGCATGGGCCACCACTAAAAACATGTCACAATCCGCTACCCAAATTGTGGGCCGGGCCGAGTCATGTCCAGCCTACGCTTGAGGTAAAATGTAGTAAGATGTTCTAAAGATAAAACAGAGAGAAGGCCAAGTGTGCTAACAGTTCTATATGTAACAATGAGTCAGAAATGTTCCAAACACAGAAGTCATCTCGTATATAAATATATTCCAAGTACAAGTCCAAAAGTAAAACTGGATACAGGTCTAGTAAAAATACGTAGTCTAAACATGATACTTTCAAAGTCCCGAGCAACTACAAACTAGACGAGTTTTCCTGTAGGTACATCCTCATAAAGTAAAGTCTGATCCTCGTCAAACTCCATAATAGGAATCGCATAGCAACTCCTCTTCGGTAAGTATACCTATAACGTTATCCTGTCATGACGAGAGCAAGTACTGATTCTAACAAACTAAATATACGAAACATGAAATGAACAGAAGTGTAGGAATCATGGTATCATAATCTATCATGGCATCATATATTGTTTTAAAGTTTAAAACTGTAGCAAGTACGTGATCGGTCATTAGGTGAAATAGGATGTACAATGGCACATATTAATTTTTGATGTGTACATACGTACACATAACGGCATCGGTGTATATCCATACACAAACGCGGGACAAAACATACGATAAAGTTACATATAGAATGTAAACAATGCTCGGTAAATACATACGGAGAAGGGGGGCATGATCACGTACTCATAACAATTTCTCCTAACCGTTTTATAACATGTGGTCATACGAGAATAGTATGAAGCATGGTGGATATGAGAGCAGTATGAAGAAAAAAAACATGGTGATATACGACTTGCAGTTTAAATATTAACATGGTTATACACAATTTATTATATGCTGTAAATAAAGTTTGTAGGGTACTTGCCTCTAGCAAAGCAAGGTAGTGAAGAAGAAATGCTATAGATGTCTGGTGACTCATCACTGTAAAAAAATAATACAAACTTAGTTTTCATACTAAGTTACACACTAAGACACTAGTTGTGCGACACGACTTCTGACTGGATACCTAGCCAAATGGGTTGACTTTAGTATAGGAGACCAAGTGGGGTGACACAATTCTTAAAATAACTTTCTAAGGCCTTACACTATGGTAGGGTGAGGGTCCAATACTACAATATCCCAAAATCAACCAAAAATCGTAAGTCATAATCAATCAGACAGTAACTGTATTCCAATACTTTTTGAGATAGACAAAAAGCTCAAATATACATAAAATAAAGAACCAAAATGACCTTGTTAAATATAGAAATTTATACTAATTTTTCTGGAATTTATAAACCCTCATAGATATTATTAAAAATCAGTAAACATATGTATCCTAAAAATGAGTCTATTTTCCTATTTTTATAAAATGCCAAAATTATTATTAAATGATGGACAATTATTTTAGCTAAATTAACATAGTACTTAAATACAATTTGTCCAGATTTTTACAGTACTTAATATATACATAAAAATTCAAAAACAGCAAGTAACAATTTCGAAAATAAATAATTAATTATGTAATTTTTATCC
>JANAVB010015397.1:1684522-1770872 GCA_029216955.1 Iris pallida | reverse complement strand
AGACACACGAGTCCTGTGTTCAAATGTGCACGACATGCACGACACGAGTTTCTCGTGTCCACGTGTCCACTGGGTTCCTTGTCACGAGGCGAGTCCACACACGCGTATACGAGACACGACTCGACACACAGAAGAAAGGATAGGTACGTGTCCGTCGAGCGGTGGCTTTTGGGGGTGCTGCACGGTGGGGAGACGTCGGGGTCGACGACGAAGGATGGCGCTGGGTTGTCTCGTCGAGGCGAATAATGTGGCAGTGGTCGGAGGCGGTGGCTTGGCCTGTAGGGGCGGCGCTCCTAGATCTAGGGTTCCGACGAGCTCGTCGGGAAAGAAATAGGGTAGGGCGGTGGCTAGGGTGGTCGGAGTAGTATCTAGGGTTAGGGTTTAGGTCGGGGTTTTATATAGGGTCGAATGGCGATGGAATTAGGGTTAGGGTTACGGGAAATTAGGGTTTTAGGTCGGTCGCCGGTCGTCGGTCGTCGATGAGGTCGGGGGAGGGGGGGTGACAGATGTTTTACGGTTAGGTCCCCCAAGTTTGGGGTTTTACAAACTAACCCTACCACCTTAGCTAAATACAAAACCTAATTTGCAAAACCTATCCTGCAGTGTTCTGTGCAAATTCTAATTTGCACAGACAATACAAAAATTGCAAACTGACTTAAAAACAATCTTAAAAATGTTAGTTTTCAGTCAGGAATGAAACAAGTACGTACATTCTAACAGTAGTTCCAATAACTGGTAAAATCTATAAAACAATAAATAGTAATAAAATCTATGATGAATAGATAAGCATAAAAACATGGAACTGAACATACAGTAAAATCAGATGAGCATGGTAGTAATGACAAGTGAGAACCAGAAAACTGCACCTATCTAGTGTGTTGAAATACTACTTTCGACATGTAAATGACGAGGGGTAAGATTCGGCCAACCGTACGTGTCGTATACGGCTTGCTATTATTCACGTTTAGACCAATAAGATATTTCTGGGTATATTTACATGTCTACTAATATATTTTTCTGTCTGACTAGTACTCATGGATTTAAACAGGTCATAAACACGGTAATACATTAGTCATAAAAAATAACATGTAAAGAATTCATAACTACTACATCGTGTAGCCATCATATCGAGAATCAAACAGAAAATCAATGTAAGACAGTACTAAATACATGAATCATAGAAGTTATAAATATAAAAACTATCAGAAAATATACTCCCTTGGGGTCCTTTGCTGGGAAAACCGATAGTCCCGTTGGGTCCAGGATAGTTTGATTGTCTAGGGTCGATATGAAGGAGTCCAGACTTGGCAAAAGAAATAAGAATAAGATTATCTATAAGCAAGGATAATCTAATAATCTAAGGAAGATTTCTAACTTATAGAGAAGGTAATTATTTAATTAATTTTTTTTTTTACTTATAATTATTAAAGAAAACCCTTATATCTTACTAGGAGTTAAAGCCCAAATACATATACATATTGCTCAAAAACTATTTACAATAACCATTACTAATATATATATATATAATATAATATATATATATATATATATATATATATATATATATATATATATATATTTATATATATATATATATATATATATATATTTTATATATATATATATATATAGAAATTATTTATAACCGTCTTAAAACTTGATTATGTATAGAGAACAAGCATATTTAGGAATACTTATAAGTTTGTACAAAATATTTATTAAATTTATTTAATTTCAATATAATTATTTTGTAGATAAAACACATACCAAAAACATAAATCTTTAATAGGAGCTCCTTAGTAATATCAAAGCCCCAAATCACACAAATTATACTTTAAAAACCATAATCAAATTATTTAAAACATAATCAACTTCCTTTAGTAGGCCCAATAGTATTTACTTCTTTGAAAGATGTATTTATATATATACTTTAGGTATGAAAACCCATTTACTACCCTAATATTTAATATAAAATAAATATACTTATGGTTAGATAAAAACTCAATATGCAAATTAAGTTATTCAATATTAAATAGGACCCATAGGCCCAAAATATATCTAATAAATTATTATTCTGTGGACTTGAGCCCAATTATTACTTTAGTTATAATATAATTTATAAATTATTTAATATATCTGTTTATTTCATAAATGGCTATAACAATGAAATTAATAATATTAATAGTTACACATATTTACAACATTAGAATACATCAACTAGTACTAATAAAATCACAAATCTGCTACTGTTCATAACTAAATAATCACATAGAATAATACTGATAATGATTAAATTATTAGAATAGGATTTGATTCATGTAGTTTTGAAATTATTTGATAAATTATCCTATTAATAGATTAAATATTTTTTCAAAAAGTATCATAATTTTTATTTAAATAATTATTTAAAAATATCATGATTTCTTTTAATTTCAATCCTGATATAATTCCTCCATCCAATCTTTATCTTATAACTGCATTTGATTAAATTACATATCTCCATTTCAACTAATCTAGCAATTCTTAGGATTACCAAGTATCAAAACTATATCTAGTCCTATTGGAATCATATCTATAATTATTTAAATCATTTATTTTTTGAACTAATCATAACCTTATCCAAATTAGGTACTTCTAAGTATATCCACCTTAATTAAATTCTAGTATACTTAAACTAATTAATCGCTACTGATTATATATACCTATTGAATACTTATAAAATAGAATAATCTTTTATATTTTCTTTTTCCAAAAATTTTCTCTTTTTTGTCCAAAGTAGCCCAAAATTCGTCACAAAATCAACATCATTTTTCAGATCTATAGCAACATCAAAGAGCCGTAACTCCTAACTCTGGACTCTGTTTCACCTCTACTTTTTTTGTTTGACTCGTATTGAGGTTAGCTTCGATAATCTATATATTTTAGCAAATTTCTCTATAAAATTGTTTGAATGTCAATATCCAAAAATCAATGCGTCGTATTATTTTTGAGATTTTGGGAGATGCCAAACTCGTTTTTGTGATTTGTTTGATGTTTCAGAAAGCTGACACAGAGATCTACAACATATTAAATTTGTATAATTTAAAATTTTATTTTATATTCTATTTAAATCATATAACATATTGACTAGTGAACCGAATCGATGATTTTGGACTTTCTCTATATTAGGCTTATCTTGGAATTATTGGATGTTATGGATCTCGACATCAGTATTCTTGGGAACAATTTTGACTATAACTTTTAATCTATTTTGTGTTGACATGCTCATGTCGTACACGTCGACTCCAACTAATTGAGGCAAGTACTTACACTAATTATTTTTATTTCCTGGTAGTTTCTATATTACATGTTATAGATATGCATCTCTTGAATTTTGACACATTTGTTACACGAGATTAGTCTTTATGGATTATAATGTTCCGAATTTACTATGATTCATCATGTTTGTGATCTTGTTTTATCGTGATTTGAATCCATGAGTACTAATCGGGAGCAAAAATACCTTAATAGACATGTGAACATTTCCAAATCAGGAACCACTCCCTCAGGTCCAAATTGGAACGATAGCGCTCGCATATTTCACATGTAGGATGTTGTACATTATCTCTAGCCATTTACATGTCAAACTGGTATTTCAAAGTACTTAGTTAGATGTCTTGATTGTTGTATTTACATGCTTCTTTCGAGTTGACATGTCTTGATTGTCATGTTTATATGTTTTGTCTAGTTAGCACGCCGTGATTATCATGTTTACCTATTTTTTACTACTTGCCATACCAAGATTACAGTTTTTTGTTTATCATGTATCATATATGCTATTTCTGTTTTGTAGTTTACATCATGTTCTGAATAGCTTGCATGTATGTACTTGCTCCCAATCCTAACTGAATTTGTTGACAATTTTAGATGACATGATATCTTATACATTATAGACTCTTTTGGTGGGAATATAGATATTTTGGAGGCCGATCATGGTGATCTTAGATAGATAGTTTATTTGATCTTAAATGTTTACTGAGTTGTTTCCAAATTTTGATGTATTATTGGATTCTTGTATTTTTATTCATATATAAACTTTGGATGTTGTAAAATGATTTAGTTATTGTAAATATGCATATAAATTATTATGATCAAAGATATGTTGGATGTCTAGGCAACATTCTACCGCTGATGCCATGGAGTAGGCTAGACTTGGCTATATACTCGTATTCTGAAAAGCGAGTGTGGGTCGTGATAGGATGAATGATTCTTATCGCATTTCTGGGGTAGCCTTCGGTCGACTATGTGGACTAAGTTAATATTTACTTCATCAAATCATTCTCAAACAGATGGCTAAACAGAGTAGTGAATCAAATTCTCAATAACATGCTATGGCTCTATGCAATTGACTTGAAGTCAAGCTATGATGTTTATTTATCGTTAGCTGAATTTGCATACAACAATAACTATCAGTCCATTATACAGATGGTACTGAAGCATTTTATGGACGAAAGTGCAGACCACCCATTTGTTGAGATAACGTTGAGGAACAATAAATTATTGGCCTGGAGCTGGTGGAACAGACCATGCAAAAAGTCTGGCTGATACGCGAGAGACTGAAGATGGCTCAGAGTTGACAGAAAAGTTATGTTGACACTCATCGACGACCTCTAGAGTTTATAGAGGGCGATACATGTTTCTGAAGGTGCACCTATACGAGGAGTCACCAGATTTGGAGCAAAATGCAAGATAAGCCCTAGATTTGTTGGTCCCTTCGAGATACTCATGTGAGTCGCCCTAGTAGCTTATCAAATCGCATTACCGCCAGCATTGTCGGATGTGCACGACATCTTCTGTCATGACCCGCTTACAGATAACTGGATACGAGTCGGACACGCCCAGCCTACATTGTGGATAAGAGATAGTAAGCTGTTCAAAACCATAGGTATCATCCAAAATACATGATCGATCGATCTCATCATAGCTACTAGTACATGCCCAGAGCATATATCAACATACACCACCATATCCACTAGTCTTTTATTTCACCTTTATATGATATATCAAAAGCAAATCCAATAAAAAGAATAAAGCGACATCCATATGTACAAAAAGGAGAGAAAGAAGGGCAAGAAGAAGAAGAAGAACAAAAAGGAGAGAAAGAAGGGCAAGAAGAAGAAGAAGATGAAGATGAAGAAGAACAAGAACAAGAAGTAGATAAAGAAGAGGAAGAAGGGGTTTGAGAAGGAGGAGATGGGGTGTGCTCACCTTGGCAACCGGCAATGCTGGTCCAAGAAGCGGCAAGGTCCCGACGAAGGCGGTGGCTACCTGTTGAAGCAGCGATGGCACTGTTGGCGATGAGTGCTTGATTCGGTCGGTTAGAGTTTCGACAGGGTGGAGATGAGGCTCGATCTTTCAGATTCGATCGACGTGGTCGTCGACGGGCCCAGATCTGGAGATAATAGTCCAGATACGACGGTAGTCGATGATCCAGTGACGATAAGCTCCGATGAACCAGATATGTTCATGATTGCTTTAGGACACGGTAGCACAGACACTCCAGCGACAGTGACGGTCCGAGCAGATGGCGGAGGAGAACCGTAGCGGTGATGGCGAGCTCCGATGGACGGGGTTGTTGACGACGGTTACTCCGGTGACCTGGTGGAGGAGTAGCAACGATCGACAAGTGCAGCGACTTTAGGGTGTCCGATCCGTATCTTGACTGACCATGAGACAGTAATATAGAAACTTCCACGACGAGGATGGCTGGATACGATGGTCGACAACAACATAATTAGGGTTAGGGTTAGATCTAGAGTCTTAGGATTGTGGTTGTGGACACGGGTGTGTGCGTGTCAGGGTACGGGGTGGAAACAAAAAATATATTTCTAATAGCTGGAACTAATAATGTGGAAATAAATGCTGTCAAGATACGTTCATTAGGACCATATAGGAATGATTAGAATGTCAATCCATAGAATAATCAAGCTATTTATAGATGTCATTAGAAAGGGCGTAGATTCTTAAGTATATGGGCTAAGAGGAAATATTCTGGAATATTCCACAGAACATTTCATGGAATATACCAGATTCCAAGGAATATTTACTGGGATTAATTAACACTAATCCTACTTAATTAAGGGATTCTAGAACATTCTCACATAATCTATTTGATTAAGCATTCCACCATGGACTCCCCTAAATTTCTAAAATAACCATCCTATTAATAATAATTACAAGTATGTCATTATCTACTATAAAATTATTGTACTTGTCAAAATTACTAAATAAATTCTATAAAAATATTCTAAAAATATTACAAAATTACAAAATATTAGGAAAAAATTCTAGATTTTATTTATTGGAAAAAAGTAGTTATAAATCTGCCCTCCTTAAAAAATTATGTCCTTGAAATTTTAGGAGTAGTAGTAAAAGAGGAAAAGAACATTAACTCTCAAACAAGTAGGGATATCTCTCCCTCATCTCATCCTTCCTCTCTCAACTGGACTCCCCAGAAGAGTGGTGCATCCAAGCTACCCTGACTAAAGGAATGATCTGGCTCCTTAGCTGCTTCTCTCTATGTTCGTTGATCCCAATGGGCTGCTTCACGTCAATAAGACTAGGTCCTACCTAAAACAAAGAATGATCCACTCTATATGGCTTGGGCCAGCAATGTATCTCCAAAGCTGAGATACATGAAAGACGTGTACCACTTCTAAGCTAGATGGAAGTGCTAGCCGGTACGTAATATCTTCAATCTTCTCAAGTACTTCAAAAAGTCCAATGTATCTCAGGCTAAGTTTTCCTCCCCTTCCAAATCTAATAGTACTCCGAGTATGAGAAATCCTCATGAATACCAAATCACCAGCTACAAACTCCAAAGGCCTCATGCTATCATCTGTCTAGTGCTTCTGTCTGTCCTGGGCAACTCTGAGCTGTTCCATGATCATCTTGACTTTCTCTGCCGAATCTATCACCATCTTTGGTCCAAGTAAATCTCTTTCTCCTACATCATCCCAGGAAAAAGGTGTACGACACCATCGGCCATAAAAGCACTTCAAAAGGTGTCATGCCTATGCTGGTATGGTAGCTATTGTTATAAACAAGCTCTACTGGGTGCAGATGATCTCCCAAGATCCTCTAAAATCTAAAGCACAAACCCTAAACATATCTTCTAAAATCTGAATAGTCCTCTCTGATTGCCTGTCTATCTGTGGGTGATAAGCAGTACTGAACTTCAACTGAGTACCTAAACTCTGTTGCAAATTCTTCTAAAATAAGAAGTAAACTTGTTGTCCATGTTGGAGACAATATTGGACGATATTCTATGAATTCGCACAGTCTACCTCATGTAGAGCTCTGCTAATTTCTCTATTGACATCCCTACTTGTACAGAATGAAGTGAGCCTATTTTGTCAGTCTATCCACGATTACCCATATAACGTCTTTTCTGCTAGGTAGTCATGGTAAGCCTGAAACAAAATCTATAGTTATATGTTTCCACTTCTATTTCGGGATGGGTAAAGGCTGGAGCAAACCTATAGATCTCTGTCTTTCTGTTTCAACCTGCTTGCATACTAGATACCTTAAGATGAATCTTGTAACTTCTCGCTTCATCCCATACCACCAAACATATTCTTTGAGATCATTATACATCTTCGAGGCTCCCGGGTGAATAGAATACCGAGATTGATAAGCTTCCTGAATAACCTCCTCTATTAAGCTACCCTTAGGAACACAACCAAGTACTATGCCTTAGGGTACCATCATCTGCTATGATAAAGTTATCCAATAATCCTGCTTGCACATGTGCCTTGATACTACGGAGACTCTTATCCATAAACTGAGTCTCCTTAATCTTCTCTATCAATACTGACTGAATCTGTATATTCATCAGTTACCCTTCAAATCTTGGGATGATTACCTCTATTCCCAACCTCTCTAAATCCTCCATAAGATGTCGGTCTATGGTCAGAAACATAGCCATAGGGTACCGACTGAGTGCATCCGCTACAATATTAGCCTTCCCTGGGTGGTACTAAAGATCAATATCAAAGTCCTTCATAAGATCCAACCATCTCCTTTGCCTCGTGTTTAGCTACTTCTGAGTGAAAACATATTTCAGACTTTTAGGGTCCATAAATCATTCCACTCTCTTACCATAAAGGTAATGCTTCCAAAGCTTTAAAACAAATATGACCGCTGAAAGCTACATGACATGGGTATGATAGTTCTTTTCATGGGGCCTCAATTGTCGAGAAGCATAAGCTATCACCTTTATATTCTGCTCCAGTACACAACCCAAACCTTTCTCCGATGCATCACTATAGATAGCGAATCCTTCGGATGCTGAAGGCAAAAGTAAGAGGGTTGTTGTAGTCAGTCTCCTCTTAATTCTTCAAATGATGCCTGACATGCTTCTGCCCAAATAAATTCTTCATCTTTCTTGGAAAGCTTGGCGATCTACGATTCTCGCAAAGTCCTACACAAACTTCCTGTAGTAACCAGCTAACCCCAAGAAACATCGAATCTCGACTACTAATTTGGGAGTATCCCATGACTTTACTGCCTCAATCTTCTTGGGATCTACCTTATTACCATCTCCAGTCACTACATGCCCCCAAAAACTCCACTCTATTTAGGAAAAAATAACACTTCGAGAGTTTTCCATACAACTTCTCTTTTCTCAGGGTCTCTAAAACTATCCTCAAATGTTCTTTATGCTCCTCCGGGGTTTTAGAGTTTATCCAAATATCATCATGAAAACCACCAGGAACTTGTCTAAGTGCTGGTGTAAAACCTTGTTCATAAGGTTCATGAAGATAACTGGAGCATTGGTGAGTCCGAAAGACATAACCAGGAACTCATATTGTCCACACCAGGTGTTAAAGGTAGTCTTCGGAATATCTTCATTAAAATATTTAATGTTAGTTTTGTGTAAATTTGTGCTAAATTACATGTATGCATAATATTAGGATTGTGAAATAATAGTAATAGCAAATACTTAAGTTAATGCATAGTATGGGTGTAAGTTTATATGATATATTTATATGTATATAGGTATGTGTGTATGTGTTGATTTATTAAGGTGTATATATTTATATATACATATATGTGTATATAAATATATCTAAATTATTGAATTATTGAAAAGAGTTTTTAATTAGAAATAATAAATAAAAATAGAATTTAAAAATTTAAATAAAGTAATAATAGAAAAATAGAAAATAGATTTAAAAAAGAATTTTTAATAAATAAAAAGAAAGAAATAAAAAAGAATAAAAAAAGAAAAAAAAGAAATAAAAAAGAATAAGAAAAGAAAGAAAATGAAAAAGGAAAAGAAAAAAATAAAACAAAACAAGCACCCACCCACTTAAGTGGGCGGCCCCCCTCCTCTTCCTTATGCAGATGGTGCTACAGCGCGCCTAACCCAGCGCCCAACCCCAACCCGTGGGTTCACGTAGTAGCTTATTTAGTAAGCCTAGTAGTATTAGGTTTTCACCCAACTTGTTATATATATATATATCTTCCTCCGCAGACCTTAAAACCTTAGACTACGAGTTCGTTTCACCAGCAATGGAGTTGTGTGTGCGACGAACAGAGCAGTGAAAGTCAGCCCCTCGTCATCCACGGAGCATTTTTCCCACTCAAGGTACCCTACTTCCCGACGACGTAACTTTTTACTCGTAACTTCGATTTTCGATCCGTAAGATTTTTTGGAAAGTAGACATGACCCTCTTCGACATCCTCTAGATGGATTTCGACATGAGGATCTAACTGGTTCAAACAATCGAACCGAAGTTAGCAAAAAAATCTATTTTTCTGGACTGTTAAAACCAATTATAAACGACAACTTGTCGACCAATTTTTTTGCTGTACATTAAAAACTTGTAGAAACTAATTAAAAACAGTAAAAAACAACATAACTGAGATCGCAACACATCTTCTGAATCGTCGTTTTGATTAACGTGTAAAAAGTAAATTGATGTTGAAGTTGGAGGAAAAACTGTGTTAAATATATATAAAATTCTAAAATTTTCTCGATACGGCGAGCGCCCTGACGAATCGGGCGACGTGGTCACACGCTATACGCATGGAAAGGCACGTATGGACGTTGCTGACGTGTGGGAACTGACGGAACTCAGTTTTGTCGCGTGTGTGCGACGAAATCAGTCCGTATCCGTCAAGATACCCCCGTATCCCCAATTTATAAATTTTGCCCTAACTTCGTGTACAATCGTCAAATCGAGACAAAACTTGTGCCAACAAGTCCGAATCAAAATTCTGGTCCTGTGTGCCAAGTTTGGTTCGATTCTGAGAAGGTCGACTGGAACCCCTTTTTTGGCGGGCCCCGCGACCCACTAAAACGGGCGATTTTGTACGCGGCTCATCGGAATCCAAAATTGGACATACCGTTGGGTTTCTCTCCTCAAACTAAATTTATAGACATATAGTTTGACGACTTTAGAGACCATAGACTTTGGCACGCATTTTGGTAGAAAGCGGGTCCAACGGCGGACATCGTTTTGACCCGAAATTACGATTTTGCTCATGTTCCAGAATTAAACTTTTGGACATACGTTTCCTAGGTATATCTTATACACCAAGTATGTTTTTGATGTTTGTTTCAGCAATCGAAGTTGTTTGGAGATTGTGACATTTTTTGGCTGACATTGTGATTTCCTAGACTTGCCACTTTGCACCATCAGGCAAGATACCTTGCCACCTCTTCTGTGATTACTTATTTCTTATTTTTTTAGTTATTTATATTCAGTATTTCTTATCTGTCTTGTTTAGTATATTAATGTGCGTCCAAGTCACACTTGGGTGAGAGCGACTCTATCGGTCGTCTTTTCTTGATTTATTTATTCCTCTTGCATGGACCTAGTCTAGAGACCACCCATTATTCATGAGATATTGGTATATCTCATACGGCCTTGATACTTTATTATCACGAGTCATGAGTCACATATAGGATACGTATCCGCGTAGTCGGCTGGCCACCGATACGTATAGAGCGTACGACAGATAGGAGTAACTGCCAATAGAATTGCATGCTAGAAGACTTGGTGGTTACTAGAGGTACATGTCAGTCATGGAGATGATGATACTAGGCATTGGGTGGGGAAAACAATTCCTGACGTATGAGCTTCGATTGTACTTCCCTTGTAATCCAGAAGCTCCGCTGGAGATACGGGTATGATTAGCCTCTCAGGTTGGCTACTATCGTTCTTGGAACATTATGCGCTTGGTCACTGGCGCCCAAGAGGGGACTATACTGGATCCTATATTCAGCCAGGGCTCATGCGTCGAAGGATTGTATCTCAACTGTATATTCACAGTAGAATGGTCAGGAACCCTATTGCATGCATAACTTTCTTTCTTATTATATTATCAAAGTTACATGGCATGGTGTTTTCTTGTATATTTTTACGTCCCTCTGAGGACCTGGTTATCTCTCCAGGATTAGACAACTTTGCAGGAGTACGGGGTGGCATTGGATTCAGCTTAAATCGATGATGAGGCAGTTCATACTGATTTCTAGTCTATTCCTTATTTGAGACATTAGTGGACATTATTTTTACATCTCCTTTCTTTCTATTTTATGGAGGTTGGACTCCGATCTTGTGAGACTATTTTCATAGCTGTTTGGAGTGAGCATGTTCACCCGGTAATCTTTTGCTACACTTATTATTTGGACCCTATTATCTTCTGTGTTGAGCTGTGATGAGATTAGATTATATTATTCTGGCCTGTGATTATTTTATTTATAGCTTATGTACATATATGAGGATTCCATATATTGGAGTATTCTTCGTACATATGCAGCTGTCATGTTCATGTACTTAGTCCTATGTATTCTGGGACTGGGGCGTTACATATTTTTGTGGTGGCCCATGTAGGTCTACGTTAATATTGTTGGGTTACATGACTGTGCCCAACAAGCCTGCATATAGGAATAGGAATATCTCATCCAGAACTACTACGTCCTTTGACATCCAAATTTCTTTTCAAATTCCTTCGATTAATTGATTTACCTCACATCTAACCTTTCTTAATATCAACCTATCTTCCTCGTGCCAACAGTATGAATCTAAGAAGCGGACGCACTTCTGCCTTGGCCCTCACATCTGGAGAAAAGACTACTCCGGAGGGACAAAATCCTCCAATGACTCCAGTAACACCATACCTGCCAGGACAGTCGCAGCCTACTACGTCACCAACGACGGTGCATCCAGAGATCGTAGCACCCCCAGTTAGCCAGGCTGGGCGGCCTACTACCATGCCACCAGAAGGAAATGTACCACTGCCTCCACCACTACCATTCCCTCAGCAGTTTCCACCACAGTCGGGACCTCAGATGCCTCCACCACTGACTGATGGGAGCCCTAATTCCCAGTTTATGTACACCATGATACAGGCTTAGTGGCAGCAAACTGAGCTGATAAGACAGACGATGATGGCAGCATTGGCTAGACCTCCACCACTACCTCCAGTACTAGCACCAGTACCGGCTCTGCATCCTTATGAAGGCTCTATCAAGAATTTTACAGATATGAACCCCAAGGACTTTAGAGGAACGGAAAAGCCACTAGAGGTGTCACAATGGCTTATTAGTACAGAGAAGCTACTGAAGGCATCCCAGTTGCCAGCTCGAGATTGGACGACAGCAGTAGACCTGCTGTTAGAAGATAATGCTCACCACTGGTGGAAGGCGGAAGAGAGACGACTAGGCACTGGGATCACCTGGAAGCAGTTCTATGATGCATTTTATGAGAGATTCTTCCCTATTCATATTTGAGATGGTCTCTACGACCAGTTCCTTCATCTGAAGCAAGGAAATATGACAGTTGATCAATCGCCTGAGAAGATTTAGTACGGGATTGATTCCAACAGAGTTAGAGAAGGCAAAAAGATTTCACCAGGGGCTTGCACCAGAGCTCAAGTCTTATACGACTACCCAGTCTTGAGTCTCCCATTCAGCTATCTTGGAAGAAGCTCGTGCTCAGAAGATTCTTCGTAAGGAGCAGCAGCAGACATCGAGGCGCCATACACCAGCATCTACACCGACTAGAGCTACCCATGGTAGACCTATCCGGAGGACCACAGGACAATACCAGCAGAGGACTACTCCCTACCAGAAGCCCACTTGTCAATATTGTGGAAAGCAGGGTCATGTCAGAGATGACTGCCGACTTCGTTTGGGCTTATATATGAGATGTTGATCAGGACATCACTTGGCCAGAGATTGTCCTGAGCAGCAGGGTCTAGTTCATGCACATTAGGCCTAGAGGCCTACAGCCCCAGCACCTCATCCACCACTACCACTACAGACAGCACAGTACCACAAGGCTAGAACTCAAGGCCCATGACAGAACCATGGAAAGGCATTCTCTCTAGCTGTTGAGAATATAGAGACAGAGGCAGAGGTTATAGCAGGTATGGTTTTAGTTGCATCTTTTTCTGCTATTACATTATTTGATACTGGAGCTACATATTCATTTATAGCTACTAGTTTTGCCACTAGACACAGCATTCCCATCACACCCTTAGCTAAGAATGTTAGAATCCTTACTAGAGGAGGAGTTGTACCTGTGTTTGTAGACTTTGTCCTATAGTAGTAAGTGGCAGAGAGATGAGGGCACGACCTCTTGTATTGTCTATGCCGATATTTGATTTAGTTCTTGGAATGGACTGGTTGAGCCAACATTTTGCTCTCATAGACTGCCATTGGGGCAGTATTGTCTTTAGACCACCGAATGCGGCGGAGTTTGAGTTCACCAAATAAGACGGAGAGAGTTATGATGCACCCGCATCGGAGACTCACATGATGATGTAGGACACCCCTCAGCACCCTATCATCACCGAGTTCAAGGATGTATTCCCGAAGGAATTGCCAGGACTGCCACCTGACCGAGATATTGAGTTTTCTATTGATCTTATTCCGGGAGCCGAGCCTATTTCATCTCGAGTTTATCGACTAGCGCCCAAAGAGTTGGTAGAGATGAAGACACAGATTGATGAATTATTGGAGAAGGGCTTTATTCGTGCCAGTGCATTACCGTGGGGAGCACCCATTCTTTTTGTGCCTAGGAAAGATGGGACAGAGTACATGCGCATCGACTACAGAGCATTGAATGCAGTGACGGTGAAGAACAAGTATCCCTTGCTGCGTATAGACGATTTATTTGATCAACTGAGTGGAGCAAAAGTATTCTCCAAGATTGACTTACGATCAGGCTATCACCAATTGAAGGTTCGGAAGGAAGACATTGTAAAGACGGCTTTTCGATCAAGGTATAGACACTACGAGTTCTTGGTTATGCCTTTCGGTTTGACCAATGCTCCCACAGTCTACATAAATTTAATGAATAAGATCTTTCACCAGTACTTGGACAAATTTGTAGTAGTCTTTATAGATGATATCTTGATTTACTCCAAGAGTCAAGAGGAGCATGAGCAGCATCTACGGATAGTTTTAGGAATATTGAGGGATGAGCAACTTTTTACGAAGCTTAGCAAGTGTGACTTCTTTCTCAAGGAGGTATCATTTCTTGGTCATGTTGTTACGGGTGATTGTATATCAGTGGACCCAGAGAAGATCATAACGGTCAAATCATGGCCCACTCCCACATCAGCTTATGAGGTAAGAAGTTTCTTCGGACTTGCGGGTTACTATCGACGGTTCATAGAAGATTTCTCTCGAATAGAGGGGCCTATGACTCGATTAACTTGCAAGGATCAGGATTTTGTATGGACAGACGAGTGTCCAGCCATTTTTGACGAGTTGAAGAAGAGATTGACCACATCACCGATCTTGACACTACCATCGAGCTCGGAAGGATTTGTGATCTACAGTGACGCATCCGAAAAAGGATTAGGATGCGTATTAATGTAGCACGGTAATTTAGTAGCATATGCATCGTGACAGTTGAGAGTGTAAAAGAAGAACTATCCGACCCACGATCTAGAGCTCGTAGCGGTTATCTTTGCTTTGAAGCTATGGAGACACTACTTGTACGACGAGAAGGTTGACATCTACACCGATCATAAGAGCCTCAAGTACGTGTTCACGCAAAAAGATTTAAATATGCGATAACGACGTTGGGTAGAGTTGATGAAGGATTATGAGATCGAGCTACATTATCATCCGGGCAAGGCTAATATCGTGGCAGACGCATTAAACCGTAAGCCCATGGCACACTTTTTGACTACGCAGAAGGAGTTGATTAGAGACTTGAAGCAGCTTAGTATTGAGGTAGTATTGCCTAGAGCAGATGGCGTATTAGCCAACCTCCAAGTGCAATCATCATTAGTAGAGCGCATCAAGGCAGCATTGCCCACTGACACTAGATTTCGACGTCTCAGAGAGAGGACTGAAGTAGGAGAGCAGACGGGACTGAGGATTCATCCCGATGGGACATTGCGATGTGGTGATCGCATTTATGTTCCCAATGGAGAGCTACGACATGAGCTGATGGCAGAGGCTCACAGTTCGACTTACTCTATTCATCCTGGAGGAACCAAGATATACTGTGACTTACGACATTATTATTGGTAGCACGGAATGAAGCGAGAGATAGCTTGTTTTGTTGCCAAGTGCTTGGTATGCCAACAAGTGAAGGCAGAGCACTAGAGGACAGCTGGTCTATTACAGCCGCTACCCATTCCCGAGTGGAAGTGGGAGCACATTACTATAGATTTCGTCACGAGTTTTCCTCAGAGTCCTAGGGGACGTGACGCAGTGTGGGTGATTGTTGATAGACTTATAAAGTCAGCCCATTTCTGACCTTTTAGAGTGGGCCAGTCGACAGAGGTATTGGCAGAGATGTATATAGAGCAGATTGTGAGATTATACGGTGTGCTTGTTAGTATCGTGTCAGACCGTGACTCGAGATTCACCTCGCACTTTTGGAGGAGCATGCAAGAGCGTTTGGGCACACGGTTGAAGTTTAGCATGACGTACCATCCACAGACAGACGACCAGTCAGAGCGTACCATTCAGACGCTAGAGGATATGTTGAGAGCGTGTATGCTTGAATTTGGCGGATCATGGGAGGACCATCTTCATCTTGTTGAGTTTTTCTACAATAATAGCTATCAAGCGAGCATTCAGATAGCTCCGTTTGAAGCGTTGTATGGTAGGAAGTGTCGGTCTCCTGTTTGTCGAAGCGACACAGGAGAGCGACAGTTATTGGGTCCCGAGTTAGTCTTGAGCACAGTGGAGACAGCGAAGAAAATTCAGGGCCACCTGCAAGCTGCACAGGATCGTCAGAAGTAGTGGGCCGATAATCGTCGTCGACCCTTGGAGTTCAAAGAGGGCGACCATGTGTTCTTGAAGATATCCCCCACTAGTGGCACGATTCGATTCAGAGGACGTGGCAAATTGAGTCCAAGGTACATCGGGCCTTTCGATGTCTTGGAACATGTTGGAGAGGTTGCCTATAGATTGGCCTTGCCACTGTCGCTAGAGGGAGTGCACGACGTATTCCATATGTCTCAGCTTAGGAGGTACGTGGCAGGCAACAATCATGTGCTTGATCACTCCGAGATCACAGTTGGACCGAGCTTGTCGTACAAAGAGCAACCGGTAGGCATTCTTGATCATCGAGTGAAGGTATTGCGAAATCAATCTATTCTATTGGTTCGCGTGGCTTGGAAGCATCACTCGCCAGGAGAGTCTACTCGGGAGTGCGAGGACGAAGTTCGAAATTGTTACCCGCATTTGTTTTAAAACCAAGGTTTGTCTTGCACATGATAGTCTTTATAGCTTCTTGCATTGCATAACATTGCATTCGGCCCCTACCATAGTCTAATTTCGAGGACGGAATTTCTTTAAGTTGGGTAGGATATAAACCCCCTAATTCATTAAAATATTTAAAGTTAGTTTTGTGTAAATTTGTGCTAAAATACATGTATGCATAATATTAGGAGTGTGAAATAATAGTAATAGCAAATACTTAAGTTAATACATAGTATAGGTGTAAGTGTATATGATATATTTATATGTCTATAGGTATGTGTGTATGTGTTGATTTATTAAGGTGTATATATTTATATATACATATATGTGGGAATATATGTGTATATAAATATATCTAAATTATTGAATTATTGAAAGGAGTTTTTAATTAGAAATAATAAATAAAAATAGAATTTAGAGATTTAAATAAAGTAATAATAGAAAAATAGAAAATATATTTTAAAAAAGAATTTTTAACAAATAAAAAGAAAGAAATGAAAAAGAATAAAAAAGAAAAGAAAGAAATGAAAAGGAATAAGAAAAGAAAAAGAAATAAAAAAGGAAAAGAAAAGAAAAGAAAAAAAAAACAAAATAAAACAAGCACCTACCCACTTAAGTGGGCGGCCCCCCCTCTCCCTTATACAACTGCTGCTGCAGCGTGCCTAACCCAGCACCCAACCCCAACCCGTGGGTTCACGTATTAGCTTATTTAGTAAGCCTAGTAGTATTAGGTTTTCACCCAACTTGCTATATATATATCTTCCTTCACAGACCTCAAAATCCTAGACTCCCAAAACGAAAATTTCGGCAAAACATACCCTCTTGGTCTACGAGTTCGTTTCACCAGCAACAGAGTTGTGTGCGCGACGAACGGAGCATCGAAAGTCAGCCCCTCGTCATTCACGAAGCAGTTTTCCCACTCAAGGTACCCTACTTCCCGACGACGTAACTTTTTACTCGTAACTCCGATTTTTGATCCGTAAGATTTTCTGAAAAGTAGACTTAACCCTCTTCGAGATCCTCAAGATGGATTTCGACATGAACATCTAAGTAGTTCGAAAAATCAAACTAAAGTTAGCAAAAAAATCTATTTTTCTGGACTGTTAAAACAAATTATAAACGACAACTTGTCGGCCAATTTTCTTGCTGTATATTAAAAACTTATAGAAACTAATTGAAAATAGTAAAGGACAACATAACCGAGATCACAACGCATCATCTGGATCGTTGTTTCGATTAATGTGTAAAAAGTAAATTGATGTTGAAGTTGGAGAAAAAACTATATTAAATATAAATAAAATTCTAAAATTTTCTCGATACGGCGTACGCCCTGATGAACCGGGCAATGTGGTTGCACACTATACGCATCAAAAGGCGCATATGGACGTTGCTGACGTGTGGGAACTGACGAAACTCAGTTTCGTCGTGTGTGTGCGACGAAATCAGTCCGTATCCGTCAAGATACCCTCATATCGCCAATTTGTAAACTTTGCCCTAACATCGTGTACAGTCGTCAAATCGAGACAAAACTTGCGCCAACAGGTCTGATTCAAAATTTTGGTCTTGTGTGCCAAGTTTGGTTCGATTCTGAGAAGGTTGACCGGAACCCCTTTTTGGCGGGCCCATGACCCACTCAAACGGACGATTTTGTACGCAGCTTATCGGAATCCAAAACTGGATATACTACTGAGTTCCTCTCTTTAAACTGAATCTGTAGACAGTTAGTTTGACGACTTTAGAGATTATAGACTTTGGCAAGTATTTCGGTGCAAAGTGGGTCCAACGACGGACTTCGTTTTGACCCGAAATTATGATTTAGCTCTTATTCCATAATTAAACTTTTAGACAGGCATTTCCTAGGTATATCTTATACACCGAATACATTTTGATGTTTGTTTCAGCAACCGGAGTTGTTTGGAGATTGTGACGTTTTGTCATGACCCGCACCCAGTATTTGGACATGAGCCATGGGTACGTCCAGCCTACACCGCAGTATCGGCGGCAGAATACTGTCTTGTCATCTCCACAATTATCAAATACAACCACGCAGTTTATAGATTTCCACAAAAGATCAAGTTTGCATATCAAATCTCATCGAAAATTATAAACACAATATCTATGGTGAAGGAAACAAGCTGATAACTGAAAAGAGATCACAAGATGTAGAGACCAAATATGATAAAAGGAATGATCTCAATATATTCAAAATGTATAAAAAGGGAATCCACTACTCAACTCTCATAATCCATAAATAAAATGAAATACAATCAAGAGTTTCTGCGAGCAACATATGCTCTATAAATGCTGTCTAGCTAATAGTCTCCTGTGGAGGGTAGCCCCGCATCCAAGTCCTCCTGCAAGCTCAAGTCATGGTCTTCAGTCTTCTCATAAAAAGTAGGACAGAACTCCTCTAACTCGTCACCTAAAATGTTGGTTATCTAGTCAGGATTGGAACAAGTACACATATGACCACTAGCCGAGTCTCAACAGAATCATAAACATATAAATAGCATATGAGAATGAAACTAGAAAGTAACTAGCAACATAAAAAGGAAAGACATGAGACTCTATCAACGAGAATATAGCTACTATAAGGAAACATGTAATTTAGGGTAGCATGGCAAGTGGTGAAGAACATGGTGTAATAACAGGAATATTAACTAACTACGTGTGTTGAAATACCACTTTCGACATGCGGACGGCTAAGGGGTAAATCCGGCTCACTGCACGTGTCGTGCGCAGCTGCTATCATGCAAGAATAGACATTTTGGGGATAGATTGGGTAGTTCACACGTCTACTAAGATATTCCCCCTGCCCAGCTAGTACTCATGGAATCAATCATAAATGGGGTGACATAGGAGGTAATCAAAATATAGAATAAAATCCATGGTACTAATCCTCGTGTGATGATTGTGTCAACAAACAGCAAGACATATGAATAACAAGTAGAGAAACTATCAGAAACGGTAACAATCGATACATGCACTTGCCTGTCGTCCTGAGCTGCTGGTATGAATCGAGCACTGAATCAAAGTCCAAGTAACCTGTTTGTAGTATAAGCCTACTGTCAACATACATCAAAAGTGATACTTGTCTAATATTTATTTGTTAATTATCTAGTTTGACCCTTTATGGAGAATTTGGGTATTTAGCTAGTCATGGTCTTACTAGAATTCTATGTTTCCCTGGTTCTGTCTACTCCTCATGTGTATGTGTAAAGGCTACTAACCTCCCCTCTTGTTTATCCATAACTCATACATATATGTCCTACACATAAACCTGTGTATATACTTGGATAGCCCCACAATTATTTTATTTTAGAGATTCACAAAGTGTTCTATGGCAAGTCCCCAATTGGACAGGTTTATAACATGTCCTTCTGTATACTCCAATGTATGAGTATCTCACTGTGTGCTGCTACCAGGCCTGGATATCAGTTCAGTACTCCTGAACTTTGTTCCTGAAATGACATAGATATCTATAATCTTCTAGCTCATGAACCCTGTACATTACACAGGTTCCCTGGTGCCTACCCATACTGGATGAGTACACCTCTGCTGAGATTGGTGTCGATCCCTTCCCTTATGATGCAGACCCAGACACCAACCTCTGGCTGTACCATGATGTAGCCCTGTGAAGGATACCATGTACACTGATCCCTGTACAGGTCCTGCTATTCTCTAATACAAATGTTGCAATGTGAGTCATGAATTCACATTTAAGGATTGAACTATAGGGAGCTAATGAATGGACAATTGGGAGTGGGGACTGGGAATAATACATGCTTGTTTACTGGAACTGGACTGATGAAGGTTTAACCTATAATACAGTGAATAGGGCTGGACTAAATATTAGGGGTTGTGGGCAGATACATTGATAAGTTTGCTTCTACTTGATGCTCGGTTACTATACTTAGAGTATACTCCTATCATAAACTCTGAAATCCTCTCCAATTGATAGGTTTTACAACCCAATATATCAGTCAATGACTGATACATCAGAGCACTCTGTCTATTTGTACTAGTAGGTGTCCTAATGTTTAACCTATTACTGAGGCTACCTGCAGAGTATGTAAGGCATGGTTTGCCTGTGCATACTCAACTACTACTGTCCCCTACCCTCATAATGCCACTGGATATATATTCGATTCACCAATGTACAAAATCATATAGATCATTTTTCACAAATGGTTCGTAATGTAGTAGTATCTAGAGGCATAATTTAGAACTGTGCTGAATGCATCCATGGGTCGAATCCTAAATCCAGGTGTCTATAATTTGGTCCTGCTAGGCTGATATGCAAACAAGCAACTTGAGATCGAACAGGGCTGAGCCTATCCCCTTTGGGTAAAAGGATGGTTTGGTTTTTCAATATCTACATCATACACAGGTGGGCATCACTCCACCTGGGTATTAGGCATTCATCTTATCTGACATGACTTCTAATTCCTCTCTCTTCTGACTGATATCTCAGTCCCCTCATATCAGTCTCTGAACCAAACGTCCCAAAACCCCACAATATGAACTGGTTCACCAATGTCAGCTTGGTAAAACAATATCAGTCAATAAACTGATACTAATTGCCCCTTGGAATACACTCCTATTTCCCCCATCCATCCTTGGCTTGACTGAGTGGCTTAAGGCTCGATACCTAGGTATTTCTTGTTACCTCCAGTTCTTATTTTAGTAGGCATGTCATCCCTAATGTTGACATGAACAGGTTTCTCTCCATATCAGAGTTTGCTGGGAATCCTAATTGGGTATTTGATTTGATACCAGGACACCCTAGATAACTCTGTGCAAGTACAACTCCTGTTTGAAAGCTAAGCAGTGTGCAACGTAGTTGTGATACAACTACCACCAGTAATAGGAAGATTGATTTTCTCTGCTACAGCCAGGTGACATGTTCTCCCTAGTATTTGGTATACTCAATGTATCAGATATATTGTTTGTCTATGAACCTGTATACAAGAAACAAATCTCCAAGCTATTCATAGGTATCTCACCATATTCAGTTGAGAAAGAATAGGTATCACATGGAGTATCAGATATATTGTAACATAACTTAAAACAGTTGATGGTTCCTACTATCATGGTGAGTAAACACAGTCAGTACAGACTTTTCAATCCTACGAGGAGTAACACCTGTTAGGTGCTTGTGTTGTGGCATGGGATGTGCTCAAACAACCCAAGTTCGTGGGGAAACCACTTGATAAGAGAAAAGCTAAGTATTTACATGTGTATGACTAATTATGATCATCGAATCAGTTGATATCTCTTGATACCAACCTAGTACCCGAGTACTCCTGTGCTCTGTGTACAGAGAGTACTCTGGTCATGGCGCAATCTGTAGCTATCTCCCATTAGTCCTATTGACAATAACTCTCGCATATATTAGACTCCTCTACCCAGGTTACTCGGATAAGCGTAGCCAATTCACCTCTGTTCTGGACTTCCTCACTGCCCTATCTATGTGCCTGGGCACTTCTAATGATTCTAATCCCACTCGAAGTCTCAGGACACCATGTTCCTATGTGTTCATACTCCAAAATATCTCAACCTCCTCTAACTTACTAACCTCTGTCCTGTCTCCAAGATAACATGGGTCACCAATACTCTGCTTGAACCTAACTGACATTTGATTACTGGTACACTCTTACCACTTTTGTCTAAACTGGTATTTAAGGTCTGGGTTATGGGTTCAAGAGTTAAGGGTCAAGGAAGTTTGCTGCATTGATGAACCTTCCTCTAAGGTATATGTATTAACTATGCTCTGGCCTTCCCATATGCGCTCCTGATACGTCATTTACAGAATGGTTTATTGGCGTGCAAACTAACGTACCAGTATCCGTTTTGATACCAGATAGGATCGGGCTTATCAGTTTTCTCTACAACAGATGGTTAACTAGCTAAGGCATGGATCCTATCATCAAGATGGGCAAAAAACAAAAAGGGCACTGCAGAGAAGTTGCTTCATTGGGGTTACTTGCAGTCATCCTACTTCCTGGAAGCGCCCTACACACCCAAATCTTTTAGAGTCCCGGCTGATACCTGTCGATGGTGACTGATACCAGTTATACAACTAATATCCATTCCTGATCCCGGATGGGGAAGCACGTATCGATTTAACCGATACAAGATGATATTACTGGTACATCTATTCGAACCATTGGCATGATATTACAGATACCATACACAGTGCAGAGGTACCCTACTGCTGTATTCGACCACACCTATATACAGGGATGTAGGTTTTCGATAAGGTATCTGCTGTACCTTGGTGCAATTGACTTATAGCGTGTGATTTGATATTAAGTGTCCATCTATATCAGATACAATTTGCTACCATGCATCAAAATCTATACCAAGTATCAACTCTTACACTCATAGCCTCGATACTCCACCTATTAGTATTTAACTTAGATTAATCCAGTTCTCTTAGACATAAACATAATTACCTATACTACAGTTGAAGGCCATAATAACTAAAACTCAAATTTAAGAATTTACTAATCCTGGACGAAGGGCGAAGGGTTACCTGTAGTAGTTTGAAAGTAGACCTTCTAGATCTTGGAAGCACCGAGGAAGGGATCGAACTTTAGGGTGTACGGAAAGGGGATGTTCGGCTAAGCTCTCGTATCTCTATATATACCAGGTCGTAGATTTTGGGCTACTTCCTGTGAAGATTGGAAGAAATCAATTTGAACTGGATTTGAATTCGGATATGAGATCGGGTTTGAGTGTTCGGCCACAGCAGGGAAAAAACAATTTGAATAGAATTTGAATTGGTGTTTTAGCACATAACCCCTCCTCAACTGGTTTTTGGCACCTGGGTCCTTCCCTTGGTTGCAATTATGATTTGTTTTATTTACAACCCTTTTTAAGGGTATAAATGCAAAGTCGTAATGGTTGAACTAGTATTAATGATATTTAATATTAATAATAAATAATTCTTAAAAAATTTGGGTTAAGGGTTCACACGTTTCTTGGCTGACATTGTGATTTCCTGGACTTGCCACTTTGCACCATCAGGCAAGATACCTTGCCAACTCTTCTGTGATTACTTATTTCTTATTTTTTAGTTATTTATATTCAGTATTTCCTATCAGTCTTGGTTAGTATATTAATGCGCGTCCAAGTCATACTTGGGTGCGAGCGACTCTATCGGTCGTCTTTTCTTGATTTATTTATTCCTCTTGCATGGACCTAGTCTAGAGACCACCCATTGTTCATGGGATATTGGTATATCTCATACTGCCTTGACACTTGATTATCACGAGTCGTGAGTCATATATAGGACACGTATTCGCGTAGTCGCCTGGCCACCGATACGTATGGAGCGTACGATGGATAGGAGTAACTGCCAATAGAATTGCATGCTAGAAGACTTGGTGGTTACTAGAGGTACATGTCAGTCATGGAGATGATGATACTAGGCATTGGGTGGGAAGAACAATACCTGACGTATGAGCTTCGATTGCACTTTCTTTGTAACCCGGAAGCTCCGCTGGAGATACGGGTATGATTAGCCTCTCAGGTTGGCCACTGTCGTTCTTGGAACGTTATGCGCTTGGTCACTGGTACCCAACAGGGGACTATACCGGATCCTATATTCAGTCAGGGCTCATGCGGCGAAGGATTGTATCTCAACTGCATATTCACAGTAGAATGGTCAGGAACCCTATTGCATGCATACCTTTCTTTTTATTATATTATCACAGTTACATGGCATGATGTTTTCTTGTATCTTGTTACGTCCCTCTGAGGACTTGGTTATCTCTCCAGGATTAGATGACTTCCCACAAGAGTACGGGGTGGCATTGGATTCAGCTTACATTGATGATGAGGCAGTTTCTACTGATTTCTAGTCGATTCCTTATTTGAGACATTAGTGGACATTATTTTTACATCTCTTTTCTTTCTATTTTGCGGAGGTTGGACTCCGATCTTGTGAGACTATTTTTATAGCTGTTTGGAGTGACCATGTTTACCGGGCTATCTTTTGCTACACTTACTTATTATTTGGACTCTTTTATCTTCTATGTTGAGATGTGAGGAGATTAGATTATATTATTCTGGCCTGTGATTATTTTATTTACAGCTTATGTGCATATATGAGGATTCCATATATTGGAGTATTCTTCGTACATGTGCAGCTGACATGTTCGCGTACTTGGTCCGATGTATTCTGGGACTGAGGCGTTACACTTGGTCCCTGACATTTACCTGATGATTTTTGGATCGTAGATTTATCTTGGAAAATACTTTTGCACCACTCAGCTGATCAAAAGTCTCATTAGTCCGAGGCATAGGATACTTATTCTTAATTGTGATGTTGTTAAGGGCCAAATAGTCGATACACATCCTAACGGTCATGTCCTTCATAGGCACAAATAGGACCGGTGCTTCCAAGGGCGAAGCACTTGATCAAATAAAACCTTTTCATTCTAACTCATCAATTTGTTCCTTCATCTCCTTTAGTTCTTTAGGGTTGACCCTGTTGCAATTCTTGGATACTAGTGCTGCTCCTATAACTAGATCAATAGCGAACTCCACATCTCGGTCTGGCAGCAACCTCGAAAAATCTTTAACAAAGACATCTAGGAATTCTGCAATGATGGGATGCTTCATTCTCTACAACAGCTCCAAAGTTGACTCCCTCAAGCCTCTCTATAGTACTTCTCCTGACTTCAAATGGTGGACTCCCTGGTGGTCTGAATATTACCATCTCCTGATGTCAATCTATGACTCAAAATGCTCACTCAACCAATCCATCCCGAATACCAAATCAAATCCCCGGAGTGGCATTACGATGAGCTAGGTTCTAAATTCTCTACCGGCTATACTGATAGGACAGTCACAAATGTCAGTAACTTGTACTATTCCTTCACCTGTCATAATTCTAGAGTTTCTCCTAGTAGATACTGGTGGTATGCTGTGTCTATGTAAAAACTCAAGTGTAGAAATCTGTATCTAGCACCCGAATCAAACAATACAATAACAAGAAGTGTGGAACATAACATGTGATCACATTTTGAGCAGTCTGAGCCTCCTCGACGACCATGGCAAAAGCCTGTCCTTGTGGTGTGCCCCACGCTACTGCTATTGGTGGTAGGCAAATCTCTGCTGCTGAGTGGAAAGATGTGGTCCCCTCTGTTGAGGTCCAGGGGGCCCTCTGGCTCCTTTCGGTCCTGCAGTTGGTCCGAAAGCAATACGAGCGACAGCCTACTGGCAATCCCTTATATGGTGAGTAGACGATCCAAAGTACAAGTAAAGTCCTAACCTCTTGTGGCATACATTAAAGTGATGACCTAATCAATGACAGTATGCAAAAGTGATAAACATATGGATCTGCCTTTGTGGATGGGGTGCAGGAGCTCTGACAGGATGGTACTGCTACATAGGTGCATGATGCTGGGGTGGAAGTGGCATTGCCTATTTGTTGGACCTTTTTGATGGTCCTGGATAGATGCTAGTACCTACATCTTTCTATCTCTTAGTTTTGGGCTCCATGTCCTTCTTAACTCCATGAGTGACACTAAGGATGTCCTCATAAGTGCGGGCCCTGCTGGTAGTGATAGCTAAGCGAATCTTCTGAGATAGTCTCTTCTTGTACCAACGAACTCGTTCCCCCGGTGTATGGACCAGAGACTCTGCAAAATGTCTTAATCAGCTAAACTATACCGTGTACTGATCTACTGTAAGGCTGCCATGCTCAAGGTGCTTAAACTCGCTCTCGAGAGCATCTTTAGCGACCTGGGAAAGAACTTTTCGAACAGCTCTTCGAAATATGTCCAAAGAAGTCCTGGGGCTGCAAGCCGTAACTTATCTCGATACCAAGTATGGTGATATATGTTCTGGGCACATACAAGGTTTATAACAAGTAGGTGTCACAGCTGCTAGCATGTGCCCAGAATATATGTCACCATACACCACCACATCCACTAGTTTTTTATTACACCTACACATGATATGTCGAAAACCAATCAGTGAAAAGAATAAAGGTGATATCCATATGTACACAACATCCCATATAAACTCTCGCAATACAACATCAAACACTCTCATATCCACTCAATACAAGGAAAGCTAAATCTTCGGAGTGACTTCTAAGTCCTGATTCTTGTGTCCACCCTGCTTAGTTAAAGCCTCATGATCTAGCCTAAAGAAATTAGGGCAAAGGTCCTCAAGATCACCTGCAATGAATCTAGCCAGAAAATGAGCAAAGTATAATCCATAACAGTAAAACAAGTACAACATATGCACAAGTAAAGATACAATAAAATATGACTAACTTGAATCACTATAGATGTATAATCAACTAAAAAATGTAGCAAGAAGATCATGATATGTGATTTGAAATAGTTACTAAATACGTGACCGGCTGGACAAAGAACATAAGTAAAGATATGGCTTAATCACGTGTGCACATGTATATGATTAGGCTATCCATAGGACCTAATTAGCGACTTGGCTTTGATCACATATTCGTAAGCATTTTCTCTCCCCAAAGTACAAGAACACGAGCAAATGATAAGAACCAGAACCAGAGCACAAGAATACCAGAAGCACAGATCAAGTTGTGTAAATAACATGTCCAACATGAACCAAGTCACCACATGAAGTAAATGTAACAAAGTCATATAAAGATTTACCTTCTCCTAGAAGATCAGAAATGTCTCTATGTCTACCTAGAATAGGGTAATAAAATAATTAGATTCTAAAGGATAGCAATTAGCTAACTATTTAACAGCTTATTTATAAAGTATCATTAACTAATTATTTTTAGCTAAGATAGAGATAGTTTTAGTAAAGATAACTAAATATTTGTAGATAATGATAGCATAATAGTTTTAACTTAGCAAAATATTTTATAGTAACACATTTATTAATTTACTAGCAATATTAAAATATTTTCTATCTAAAATATTATTTTTATCAATCAATATTTATTAAGATTTAATATTAACCAAATATTATACAATAAATTAGCATCTAACAATTTGTTAACTAAATATTAATTAATAATAATACTATTAAATATAATTACTAAACTACTAATTACATACCAATAAAATACTAATTATTAGTTAAAATACCCAACTAAACACCAGTTCTAGACTAGGCTCTCTAGGTTGGCCTGGTCCACATTCTCTTTTTTGTTTCTTTTTTTTTGCAAAAGCTATACAGCCCGGCGCGTAACCAGGCCCAGTCCTCACCCCTTAACCAAACCGTAGACTCATCTGCACTCTCTTTCTCATTCACTAAGGAAGAAGATCAAGAAAAAGAATAAGGGGTTCGAGAAGGAGGAGATGGGGTGTGTTCACGTATGGTGATGGTGAGCTCCGGTGGTCGGGGTTCTTGACAATGGTTACTTCAGTGACCAGGTGGTGGAGTAGTAGCGATCGACGAGTGTAGCGACTTCAGGGCATCCGATTCGTACCCTGACTGACAAGGACACGGTGATACAGAAACTCTGGCGGCGATGATGACCGGACATGACGGTCGACGGCACCAGAATTCAGGTTATGGTTAGATTTAGGGTTTTGCGGTTGGTGATGTACGTGTCTGTATCAGAGATATAGGACATAGTGGGATTGTGGTTGTGGATACGGGTGTGTCCTTGCCGGCTGGACAAAAAAAATATATTTCTAACAGCTGGAATTAATGAAGTGGATGCGGACACGGTCATTAAGACCACGAAGGAATGATTAGAATGCTAATCCATAAAATAATCAAGTTATTTATAGATTTGTAACCCTATTCTCTAAATTATCAATTTTTTATTTATTTTACTTATTTTAGTTTTAAATATTGTGTGTAGAGTATAAATTATTCTTCAATTTCTATAAAAGAAAATTTATAAGTATTTTTGAACAGTAAAAAGATTTACCAATTTATTTTTAAATAAGATTTGGATTTATAAAATATACCTTAAATTATTTTGATAGTATCAAATATTATTTTAAATTATTATGATGATCAATTATTGGATTAGGATTTTGATTAGTGTAGTTTGAAATTTATTTGATTAGTTACCTTTACTGATAAAAGATTTTATTTTAACAGTACAATATTTTTGTAGACAATTATAGGATAGGATTAAATAAATAGAATATTTGTTAGTATACTAATAAGATTAAATATTTTTAAACTAGTATCCTAATTTATATTTAAATAAATATTTAAACTAATCTGGATTATTTCAATCCAAATCCTGACAGAATTCCTCCAAGCAAATTATTATCCTATAACTGCATTTAAATACATCTAATCATATTGGAATCATATCTATAATTATTTAAACCTTATTTGAAATTATCCTAATCATGTCCAAATTAAGTACACTACCATTATATATAGCTATTGATCACTTATGAAACAAAATCATCCCTCATTTTTCCTTTTCCAAAATTCCTTCCTTTTTCGTCCCAAATAGCCCAAAAGTCGTTACAATATCAACCTCGTTTCACAAAAGCTATAGCAAATTCGAAGGACCATAACTCCTAGCTCCAGACCTCGTTTCACATCTAGTTTTTTTATGTTATAACCGTATCACGGTTACCTTTTCAATCTATAATTTATATTCTGTAATTATGAATTTGAATTTCTGAAAAATTATTTGAGTACCAGTTGTCCGAAAATTAACGTGTCATACTATTTTTGAGATTTCTGGAGATCCGAAGTTCAATTTTGCAAATCGTTTGATGTTTTAGAAAGATGGCACATAAATCTAAAGCATATAATTTTTCCAAAAATTAATCAAATAGTTTAGTATTTTTTTTAATTCACATAATTTATAGTTGGCCAGTGATTCACTGATTTAGTCACGGTTAGCCATAATGGTGATAACTTTTGACCAAATTGAGATTCAGTGGTACTGTCAATTCCAGTGCACTCGTAGCGCTGATATCTACTCACACTCAAATCATTGGGTTGGTGTCGTTTGACTAATGAGTCAATTGTATGTCTCAATTTGCATGCTACGGGTCCCGAATTAGAAATCGTGACTTTTTTAGTCAAAAATTAGTATTTAATTTTTATTTCAGATATAATTTGATTAAATTAGGTTTTTAGATAATTTATTCTAGAATTAAATAGAATTAATTAGATTAAACCTATTAGCCACTATTTATGGTTTTAAAAGTGGGGTTTTTAGATTTAATTTGTGATTATTTATGTGACGGGTAGATCGGGCATACGACGTCTTGAGTATGTGACTTCATCATCTGTCGGAGCAAGAAAGTATCACTATGACCTATGTTGCCTTTATTTTATACTGTATGTATTTTCGTGTTGTCTTTTCTATATTACTTTCATGTGTCATGTAGTCATGTTCTCGATTCACTGTGGTTATTATTGTGTATGAGAGTTATAATTGTTAGAATATAAGTACATGTTCATAACTGACTTCTTGTTTATCATGTTTACTGTTTATCGTATTACTAATGGACATATATCGTGAATGAGTCGGACGAGGGGAATACAACAAGTAAGCATGTGGTCAACGAATTGAATATATACTCCCTATACATTGATTGCATAATATAAGTCGTGCACCATACGTACGATTAAGGTATATTCCAAATCGACTACACGTAGAAAGTTAGTATTCTAAACACACAGTACACGTGATCTTTTGTTGCTATATCATTTTTTTCATCCATCGAGTCTAATTTTATATTGTCATCATGTTATAACTGTACTCTTCTTATCATTTCATGTCACACATGTAGTTTGTCTTTCCTTATTATTATTTTTTCATACATGTATACTATATTATGTAATATAGTGTTATGGTGATCTTGTTCCAATCCTGACTGGATAATTAATTTTCAGGATATTTTGACAAACTTTAGTGACTTGCTATCTTATGCGCTATGGACCCATCTGGAGAATTAGAGATCTTGGAGGCTAATCATAGATTCTAGTTAGATTAGATAAATCTTAAATTTAATATTTAGCGTGGTTGTTCCAAAGTATTATTTTGATGTATTATTGGATTTGTAAATTGAATATTTATTGTCAATGAGTAAATAGATGGATTTGTGGTCAAATATTATGTATTTGGATTGATGATTTTTGCTGAGGTCTAGACAACGTACTACCATCGCTGCTGCAGCATAGGTTGGACTTGGCCACAAACTCGTAACCCAAAAGTGGGTGCAGGTCGTGGCAAATGTCATTAGAAAGATCCTAGAATCTTAAGCACATGGACCAGGAGGGAATATCCTTGGAATATTCTAGAGAATATTCAATAAAATATATCAGATTCCAAGGAATATTTCCTGGAATTAATTAACAATAATCCCAACTTAATTAAGGAATTCTAAAACATTTTCACCTAATCCATGTTGTTAAGCATTCCACCATGGAATCGTCTAAATAACTAAAATAACCATCCTACTTAATAATAATTACAAGTATGCCATTCCCTACTAAAAAATTATTATACTTGCCAAAATTACTAAATAAATTCCAAATAAATATTCTAAACAATATTAGAAAAATTATAAAAAATTAGAAAAATTCTAGATTGTATTTGTTAGAGGAAAAAGAGGGGTTACATCTTCCATGTCTTATAGCTACGGAAGTACGTACATGACTTGAACCATATGGTAGATTTTGGTTAAGTGGATCTGAAGGTGGACTTGTCGTACGTGGAGGAACCTGTTCAGACCTTGGAATATAAGGATAAATTGCTCTAGAATCATGCTCTCTCTCTCTCTCTCTCTCTCTCTCTCTCTCTCTCTCTCTCTTTCGCATACTCTGGAAGAACCATTCGGTCGAGGAGTCGACTTAGGATCTTGAGTCTGAGATGTACAAAAAGTTTTAGTTCATTGTTTACTTAGGCGTAGGTTCTATTCTTATGTTTCGAGGACGAAGCTATTTTTAGTCGGTTCTATTGTAGTGCATGTCCCAACATTGTGCCCTATTCATCAATCGCGGGTAGCACGGTTAAGCAACATTGTCGGTATCGAATGATCTGGACAGATTGAATCAAGATTCTTTTCTCGTTATGGATTAGTTTTTTTGGAATTAGGTCCCATATTCAGCGGATTGCGTCTCGAGGAAGCACTCTACGACTGAGTTGTGAGGCACCTCTCCGCTACTTGGTTTTCGATGTCGCACTTGCTTCTTTAGTGTTGGTTTTATAAATGCATTTTCGATGGATTTCATTGCTCTCTTTGAACTTTGCATTTCATATCGAATTCTGAGAGAATGGGAAGAGTATTGATCCTTTGCTAATTTGATTACAGGTGATCGCGTAGGCTCTGCATAGTATAGATGACCTCTTTCTCTAATCTTATTCTCTAATAGTTAGTGGCTTGACGTTTCTCCCCTTGACACTTACTATCCAAACAATCAACGACAATGATAACATGAAATGCTAGATATAGATGCGAAGATTCAATATTGCATGTTTATTTCCTTAGAATTGCAAATCATAATATTATCACATGTTTACTTATGATTTATCTGTTATAGAACTATAAATTATAAGAATGCAACATGTTTATTTATTATAGGCCTGCTATAATATTGTGCTAAATAAATTGATAAATGTTTGTTGCAAACAAAAATGCGGTATATGCTATTGATTGCTGAAATGATAGTAGAAAAATGGGAATGTAAAGTTTCTTATCATTTTGTCAACCATGCTTGAGTAATTAATTTTAGTCTTGCACGGTCATGGACAACTTGTGCACAAGGGATTTGGTTTCTCGAACAGTATCCCGGGGCTACATGACCAATTCGGCCTAGAAGGAACTGGATAATTGTGATGAATGCTAGCATGGGTAATTCGAGAACTTTTAGTGGGGCTCGCTACCCCCACTGAATAGATTGTCGTCTAAACCAAACTATAGTCATGGATGGCTTATTATTCCAGTGACCTTCACATCTACACTCTATTTTAGTTAATGATATCTAGTTGACAGAAAAGAACGTGGTAAGTTTTATACATGGGCAAAGACTACCTTGGGTAAGATTCAAGATAGTTAACATTGTTATGCCTTAACAAATGTTAGTGCAAAATTGACTAGTATGGCTAGAAAGATTACTAAATATATTGCATGCTTTATATAACTTATATAACAAATGAGATCGTTGGATTTAATTAGTCATTACTAACCCTCATCTTTACAGGTGCTTTAAAAAGAGGAGATGTGCCAAATAGCTGAAGGTGATGCTCATACATTTTGAAGCCTTACCCGTATGCGAAGGCTTGTTCAAACATTTTGAAGACCTCGCTCCAGTTGTAAATTCAAAGCCATAGTCAAAGGTGTTTATAAGTTTTATTTCGAGTAAAGGGATATAATATATGGAATGACTATCTCGTTTTGTGTCAAGTTTGTAAGTCTGTGCGAGAACGTTCTTCATGATTCGAGTATATGAAATTCTTGTTCATTATTAATAAAGAAAGCTTTTCATCTGTGCAAGTGTGTTATTCAATATCTTTGCGTACTCTGTGTTGTGTTTTAGATAACCTTATGATCGTACCTTGTGCGAGCACAACTTAGGCTCGCATGACATCATGTCTGGGCGACTACTATCAATTCTAAGGAATGAAGAAATGATACTTTTATGTTTTAATGGAGCAATTGGCAGACTTCAAAACCATTCAAATGCGACCGTTGCAAAGTTCCAACAAACATTTTTATGAGAAGGGCATCATTCCTTGCAACATGTCATGTCTGCGACCGAAAGTAGTAGACGTGTTGACGAAGTGAAGTCAACCCTTTTATATAGCAGTGACTATGGTTTGAAGTTCGGTGGGCACTCCATCATAGCCAGGAGCTCTTAGATTACATTATCCATGTTGTCCAGGCAGTGATCAGTTGAGTTGCCACTGCTTCCATCATTTTCTCCAGCCATGTTGGAGCTTACCACACGTCTATTGATGAAATGGGCACTTGAAAGTATTGTATTGCTAGAGCCCACACTGTCGGCTTCTGACTTTGAAAGTATGTTACTCCCTGTTGGAGGCACTTCGCTCATCTGTGGAGATGTAGTCCTTGAACAAAAGCCTTGATACACTCTCTCCATTAGGATGTTCCATAGATCAATTCTGGAAGGAAATTGCCATGCCATGGCTCGCGCCCACATGATTAGGTACGATTTGTGAGCACGTCTAGCCTATGCAGTAGTATCGACGGTGGTGAGACTGTTCTAAACCTCAGTAGTCGCTAAACAATTGCAATTATCGATCTTTGCTCAACCACAAAAAATAATAAAACGAAAAACAAACCAACACAAACCAACACACATGCACCCGATCATCGCAGTCCACTATTATCTTTAGTATATAATACATATCCAATCTTCGAAGATAAATCTGGTAACTATCATCTCAATATACATATTATATAAATACATTTGATACGTTAAACTCTATTCTAATCTTCTAAGTCCTCCAAGTGTAGTCTTTCGAATCCATGTGCTATCTTCATGACCTAATATGTCAACTATTCTGTCAAGACATGAATAACGTACATCCAAACAAAATATCGCATGATACAAATAAAGCAAAAAAATAATTGCTGAAATAAAACCAAACAATGTGACATTTAATGTTGTCATGAACATGGAACCTGCAATATGAGAAACTATGAGAACCACAATGAACAAAATAAACACATCTAGCCACGAGAATAGACAATGAACAAGAATACACGACTACAAACTACCTATTTTGAAATACAAATTTTTAATATGTGAACAGCTGATTTTTTACTCAAATTGGTCTGGCTCGAACATACATCCAGTTTGTGTCGAACTGTTAGTCAGAAACATATAGTTTACCCACATATCTACTTGGCCTTCACCTTCTCCAAGAGTCAGAATCAATATCAGACAATAGTCAGAGATGATAAACAGAGTACAAGAACAATAACAATGATACAGAGTCACATCATGTCAGAATCGTGTCACAATATGAGACATGACCAATCAACAAAGAAAAATATAACATTTATAATGTATTGAGAAACATAATGTAAGGAGTACTTGCCTTCAGTCCAAAGCTGTTGGAGTTGCTCCTAATCCAACCTAGACATAATACAAATTTCCATGAAAATTATTTCTAAATATCTTATGAAAATTCCTGTTAAGTTCTAAAAGTCTCTAAAGGATTTGGCCCAATATCTAGAATATCCTATTTCAAAGTCGAGTAAATGTCTAATGTAAAATCCATAATTAGGCCCAACAACTTAATTTGGATACCTATAATGACTGTATAAATGCAAGGTCAATAACCATTCTTTATTGTAAGCCTAATAAGATATAATCATGGCCCACACACACACACACACATATATATATATATATATATATATATATATATATATATATATATATATATATATATATATATATATATATATATATATATATATATATATATAAACTTGAAAGGCTTACCATGAAACATTTAAGATCCCTAAAATTCCCTTAACTCACCTCATTTGATTAATTTTAAAATATAATAATGGTGTAATCATAATTATAATACAATTAACGTCCACTACCATTATTATTGTCTACTACCATCATTAATATCCACTATTATAATAAATACTTAGTATCCATTATCATGTCTCTTTCCACTATTAATATTTTTTACTTTACAAAACTGTAATGGTATAAATAATAATTAGTTATAAATATCTCATTTCTTTTGAAAAAAGAAAAAAATTTCACCAAAAAAAGATTTCGTTACATATATTTGACTTTTCAAAAAGAAAAAATAGCAAAATAAAAGTTGGTAAATTATAATATTTTCTTCAAATAATTATAACCAACTTATTATGTAACATTTATATATATATATATATATATATATATATATATATATATATATATATATATATATATATATTCTTTTAAGGTTCTAAAGTCCTAAAAATCCTTCTTGTCCAAAACTCTATTTATAACTAAGCCCGACAATTAACCTTATCCTTAAAACCTATTACTTAATAGTATAAGAAGTAGATTAATTTAGAAGTATATTTTACTAACAAAAAACCCAATCATTATTTATAAGGCCCAAAACTTGATTTATTCCCTCTAAACCCCATAAATTCACTTAATCAAACTAACCCATATGATTTAAAGAAGTCCATAACTAAATGAATTTTATTCTAAAAATATTGCTAAAGCTCGGTCCTAATGTTTTGGCCCAAAGTCATGTAATAAATCCAGCCTCACCATACTTAACTCCATCAGCCCAAAGAACTAATTATGAAACGAGGAGTGGAAATATTCATTTCTTTCTATCCTTAATTTTCAAGCTTAGAGAAAGAGGGAGAGATAGAGAACAACTTACTACCATTACTGGAGTCTTCGTTGGCCAACTGATGGTTGAGAAAAGAGCATCGGCAGCTTTGAAGGTCCGAACGCGGCAGAGGAAGGCCAATAATGAAGGGAGGCAATGACTTGGGTTGACAGTACTCGAGATGACGCTAAAGTTCTTGGGCGTTCGATAACCCGAGCTCGTCGGAGAACGAAGGGGTCGACTTTGAGATCTGCAATGTAGCAAGTCGGAGCTCGAGCGCTAAACCGATGGGGTCGGTAGTCATGCGGAGCCGGCGACGGAAGAAACCTGGGTGGAGACTGACTTTGGATGCCGACCAAAGTTCTAACCCTTGTGGTGACCCAGCTTGTCGATCGAGGATCGAAGAGGCTCAAAGGCGGCCGATGGCATATCTAGAGAGGAGAACGACATTGATGGGTCCGGTGGTCATTCGTCGTCCATATAAAATTGAGCCAGGCCTACGACAAGGACGTAGCCATGGAAAGACTGGAGGCGGTCGGGGACATATTTGGTGGTTAGGGTCCTAGCAGTCGATGACTTCGTGGTTCAGTAGCGAGTGGTGCTGGAGAGGGGCACCGCCTCAGAAACAATACTGGATCTCGCGGCGTATGGTGAACGCTGAGGCAATCGGCGCAGATCCGGTGAGGAGGCTCGGTGGAGGAAAATACGGCGGCGAAGGGGTGGTCGAAGACTGTCGTCAATGATGACTCGAGCAGGTGCTCGCCAGCAACTCCTGTGGGTAGTTAGGGTTAGGGTTTCATTTAGGTAAAATGTTGTGTCATGGATTTGATGTGTCGATATTGGGGTGTGTCTGGACGTGTTAGACACAAAAAATGTATTGATTTGGAATGTATTATGGACACGAAAAATAATGAATATGGATACGGACACCGGACCTAAGGCCGACACGACTGGCACGGTTCTTGGATAGACGCAAGAAGGGTTTGAACGCTGGATATGACACAACAGGATACTGAATTTAGACATGATTGTAATGCTAGTAACCTATTCTTAGATTGGCTCGCTATGGAGCAGAAATGGAGGAATGAAGGAGATTAGAATTTATATGTTGGACTTTAATGTAGTTTGGTTAGGATAATTTTTAGACTGAATTACTAACAATTAAGAGGGTATTTATAGGATTAGGAAATAACACTCTAGAATGTTAATTAGCACATTCTAATTAGGATTAGGAGGGAATATTATAGAAATATTTCTTAGGCTTAATTAAGCACATATGCTTAACTAAAGTCTTCACTTAATCAATTCTGGAACGTTCCTACCTTAATGACAACTTCAACAGATCCATTAGCATCATAGTGCATTCTTTTGTTGCGGTTAGCGTACCTTGCGCTTGATTTGTTGTGAGTACGTCATAATTTTTTTGCCTTAGAAGGGCACTTTTGCCTTACTAAGGATTTTGTCCACCATCTCGTAGACTTTAAGAGCCTAAGCGAAGCCACCCACAAGAGTACCATCGTCGCCACTAAGAAGCACACTATTCTTCTTGTCATTAGCGATGTTGGGATATGAGAACTATGGTTTGGGGAGCCAAACCTTACGATTCTTTCATGGCTTGAGCATCGAAGTAGGGTTGAGTACCCCTCCGGGAGTATATCTTTAAAATCTTGCTGGTTGAATTCTACAACCAACATGTCTTTGTTGTAATTACAAATGTTCAAAGAATGGAAGTTTAAGAAAGCTTCTTTTATTGGATTACAACTAAAAGTACAACAAAGGACTGACAACAAGGGTCTCTTAGTACAAATATAAGATCTGGAGATGTATGACAATGGAGCCCGAGTACTACAGTGACTCCTTTGTTCCATTGACGATCGATACGCTTTGGCTTCTTTTGATATGCTCTCTATGTGGAATATCTCCTGCATATATTTGTGGTATTCTATTCAGATTTCTTCTGTGTCTCCATGTCTGTGTGTATGTACCTATTTTTATAGCCATCGTCAAAGATGGGCTATATAGGCAGCATTGATGATGAGAGAGCTTTTGCAGGATTGACACAAACAGCAGTATGATTCATCTAATTAATCGCTCGATCCGATCATGTTGACACGTGGTACTGATTGTACATTGATTGGCTGCAGAGATCCCTAAAGCAGATTTGAAGATCCCGAGATATAACAATCATGAGTAATGGCTGATTGTTATATGGTTTGATCAAGAATGATATGCAACACATATAGTAAATTAGGATAATCTTCCGTTTGAATGGGACGATCATAACGCACACGCCATAAATACGGGATTTAAATCAGGTGGCCCGATTGCATTGACATGTGACACAATCCATGATTTAGAGCAATTCTCTTGTTTGAATGAGGCGGTTAAGACTCACAAGCCATAAACATAGGATTTGATCCTTCTATCCGTTGATTGTGGGATCAGGGTAGCACAACCTGGGGCACGAGCCATCCGCCTTCAGGAATGCATGTAATATGAAGATTTTGGTGTCGTGAGAGGCTTTCTGAGATATTATAGCGATATGATGCATTGGCCGCATGAGAGCTTCTGAGAAGGGAGCCGCATGAAGTCTTCTAGAGAGCTAGTCTCATGAAGTCTTCTGCAGGGCTAGCCGCATAAGAGGACTTGTTGTCATTAAAGTTTACAAAAGACGTGCTTCTGGGGCATACTATCGTCATCGATCGCCATAAGACATCCGGGGGACTTGTTTAATGGTACACCATAGAGGATCCAGTGCTCCTCGACGTCAAGTGTTGTTGGACTTGACGTTTATCTGGGAAGCCGTGGATGGGCATCTGGCCTTTGCACCGGTGCTTGATGTTTTAGGGCTGAGCAGGCTTCAAAAATTTTCCATGCTTCTACATGACCCCCTTTAAAGTTTCCAAACTTGAAATGAGAATACTTTGAACAAAAGCATGGATTTGTAAAGTTCTTGGGCCGAATGGGATTCATCCATTCAGAGCTCTATGAAGTCACTGGGCCATTGGTGACGCTGTTAATTGGAAAGCACTTTAAAAAATTGTCGGGCTAGCATAATTGATTATCACCTATTTGAATTTGCAATATCTTACTTCAGGCTTTGATTTGCCGTTATCTGAAGAATTTAAATCATGATTGGAGGGGATCAAGGAGTCAATTCTCATCACTCAGGACTATCCATTTCTCACGCCATAAATGAATGAATCCGAAGAGTCGGTAGCTCTACCTATAAAAGAAGATGATCATTGCCTCTGAGTTCATTTATCCATCTCCATATTATGGGATCAATGGCACAACTTGGGGGGAATAGAGTCTAGCGGAAGTAATATCCCTAAAAAAAATTAATGCAGGTGAAGGCTTAATGCAGTAATTAAATAGTGAGATAGAAGCAACATATAGACACAAGGGTTATACTGGTTTTCCTCTAAGAGGACTAGTCCAGTCTCGAGTACTCTTACTCGATGTTAAATTCACTATTTAAAATAGAGGTTACAATGTGTGCTTTACTCCGAAGGACACGCCAACTTCGTACAACATCGTATTTTTAGCTGAAGCCCATGAACAAACTTCAACACTGTCTGAAAAGCTTTATATGCCAAGATTGTACAATAAGAATACTTCTAATCGGAAAAAATTGGCACTTAGAAGAATGAAAGTTGTCTTGGAAATGTGAAGATTGAAAAGAGCTTTGTAACAGGAAGGCTTAGAATGAATAGAGAAGATGAAAAATGAGATGGGTCAGTAAAAATGAAAAACTCTTCTCTATTTATAGGTATTTTTGAACCAGAGTTCGGGCAGAACTCGGCTAGGACAACGTTCAAATTTTTGAACGTTTGAGATCCAAAAGTCTAGGTATTCATTCTGACCAGGAGTGATTCTAGGTGACCGAGTTCGGTCTGAGTTCGGGGGAAACTTTGACCGAGTTCGGCTAGTAGACTTTCAGGGTTCTTTTGGGTTCAGAATGGCTTTTTGGATATTGATTTGGTTTGAAAAGAATAGTTTTGTTTGTGTGAGGATGTTCATCTAAATGCCAGTGTTATTCGACTCACAGAATAATCTAAACTCAAGAAAAGAAAAAATACAGAATAAAATTATAAAATCTTGCTTGACGAGAATAGCTGTGGTCTTCTGTAGTCTTCTTTCTTTATGTATCAGAGCCAGAGTTTTAAGTCAATTATCGAAATTAGGTTGATCATGACTACATGGGCCAACAACCTCCCCCATTTTGATAATTGGACAAAACTGTGATTGATACTTAACAAATGTTCCGCAGGTACGGAAGTAGCTTGTATAGTAGTATAGTAGCATTGGTACATTAGCTTGCTCCCCTGCAATAAATGACCAAGTACTTAGAACATTTGAGATATAGGAAAAGATATCTCAAACCAAGTTTTCAGAGCAACATATAGATGTAGTCTTCTATTTGTTTAAGTATCATCATAGAATTCTCCCCCATTTATCACATAATAAAAAATGATAGAAAATTTAAAGTACTCTGCAGAGATAAAAACGCATAATGCATAAACTAGTAAGATTGTGAAAACACATAATTAGAAACGTCATACATAGAGTCCTGAAATAGTATGAAACTATCATAAATTTCTAAATGTGCAAAAATGCTTTGAAGAAGCATCTATTACTAATACATGAAAATAAAAAAGCAGCTAGAACATAGTAGTGACACAGTATCACTAGACATCGTCCTCATCCTCATCAGCATCAGCTACCCGAGAAGGGTTCCCGGACTCAACAGTACGGTGGAGATCGTAACGAACAGTAGGGTCAAAGTAGCGCTGAGACTCCAGATCATCAATACGATAATCAATCATCGAGGGATCACGAACCATGGGAATGGAACCGCCAGGGTTGTGGGCAAAGCTATAGCTGAAATCCCTCATAGTATTGGTCATGGCCTAGAACTGCAGGGTGGTACAAAAATCCATAGATCTAAACTGATCCATAACTAATGCCTGAAAAGACTCAAGGGCAACACCTGCGGAAGGATAGGAAGGATGGGAACTAGCAGATGGGTCAACAACATGAGAAGGAGGTGGAGGAGCCTTTACAAATGGAGTATGAGCGACTCGAGGATGCATATGAATATAAGTAGGTGGAGCATCTTGAGGACAATCATATAAGACGATATCAAAATACTCAAAGATATATGGCAGATACATCACATATATAAGGTTTCGTGATTTCTTGCGACATTGTTAGCGAAAATGATCGTCTTCGGTAGGCAAAAAAAATCTTAAAGTGGAGATGATAAATAGCAAAGATTTCAAGATACGTGACTTCATCGATAAAAGTTTGTTTAGGAATGATAATAGAAAATACCATCCGATGAAGTCATAGAAATAGTCGTTCATATATTTTGGTCGAAGACAACCTTTGGAACATGGATTGGGTTTACATAACAAGTCACAAAATAAATCTAAAGTCGTATGAGCCAAAAATCGAACTTTTGTGATGTCCACAAGTGCTTCCCCTTCATTGGGAATATGAAGCATGAGAGCTAAATCATCAGCATCAAATTCGATATCTACCCCACTGACTTTAGACCGAACCATGCCATTTATGATCGTGAGATTACAATAGAACATACAAATTGCATTTATATAAATTGGATAACTAGATTGCACCAATTCTTCATAATTAAAGTATTCAAACAAGGATAAATGATCAGGAAATAAAGTGAAATTAATTGGGTTTCCCGACAAATTGTCCATTCGACAATGTCGATGAACCACACATTGGAAGCATCGATGGAAACAAATATGAACTCATCATCAAAGTAGTCACCATCCGGCATGGTGGGACTAAAAAGTGTGAAAGAACATTCCTCTTGAACATTAGAGAAGAAGCTTATCCAATTTCTCATTTCTTTTGAGAAGCATGAGAGAACTTTGGTACCATTTAATAGAATGTAGAGAAAAAGTAGAGATATACTGAAATTGAGCACAAAATACGGAAGAGAACTCTGAAATCACCCCGAATCTAAGTTTTTAGGCTTTGGAAGGCTTGGAGGAAGGAGAATGGAGTTTTTAGGGTTAGGGTTTTGGTGTGGGCTACTGTTTGTGATGGAGAAGATGATGATATTGTAGGGATTTAAAATAGAAGCTCGACTATCCAGGTTCTGTTCGGAATAAGCCTTACCCGAGTTTGCTCGAGTTCGCACATAGCTCAATCCCTTGATACCCTGAACAGAATTGGGCAATTTTGACACAATTTTATCATGTATACAAAGGAGTAATTTAAAATATTTGTGTTGATGAAATATAATTTATATTAATAACCGTTAAATGTATCAAATATTTTGGGTTAACTGTAGGAGCCAGATCCCAGCTAGCGGTAGTCCGAAGACACTCGGTCGCTTAGGCTTTTACACCTTTTTGTCAAAAGGGCCTTTCGGCTTATAACCAAAATACTTTTAATGATTTTATGTCAAGTAATATATAGTTATAAAACTTCAACGTCCAAAATTTCTAATTTTCTTCGTGTAAAGTTAAAACGATCTTCAGCTAGAGAATTAGTCAAGATGACAGCTAATTGGTGTTCTGTGTCCACATATTCTAGACAAATATCACCTTGTAAAACATGGTCTCTAAGAAAATGATGTCTATTTTCTATATTTTTAGTGCGAGAATGACAAATAGGATTCTTTGTGAGATTTATAGAACTAGTGTTATCATAGTAAATAGGGATGTGTTTGTAAGACAACTGATAGTCTTCCAAGGTGTGCTTCTTCCACAAAATCTGGGCATAATAACATCCAGCGACTATATATTCAGCCTCAGTTGTTCATAATGCAACAAAGTTTTACTTTTTAGAAGACCAAGAGACTAAAATTTTTTTCTAGAAAATGACATGTGCCATTAGTACTTTTATGATCGACCTTGCATCCAGTAAAATTTGCATCCGAATAATCTATCAGGTCAAACGAATCAATTTTTGGATACCATAGACCGGTTGTTAAAGTACCTTTAACATATCGTAGGATACGCTTAACGATGCTCACATGTGATTCCTTAGGACAACCTGATATCTTGCACATAAGCATACTAAAAATATAATGTCTGGACTATTAGCAGTTAAATGAAGTAAACTACCAATTATACCTCTGTACTTACGTACTTCGGTTGGTTTACCACTTTTATCCATATCAAGCTTTATAGATATTGTCATAGGAGTTCCAATTGGTTTGACAGTGTCCATATCAAACTTCTTTAGCAGGTATTTTGTATATTTGGCTTGATTGATGAAAATTCCTTATGAATTTTGTTTGGTTTGTAGCCCAAGAAAGAAAGTCAATTCTCTTATCATGTTCATTTTAAATTCACCCTGGATATACTTAGCAAACTCGTTACAAAGCATCTCATTTATTGATACAAAAATAATACCATCTACATAGATTTGCACTAATAAAATATTCTTATCAATAGATTTTATAAAAAGAGTAGAATCAACCTTTTATTTTGAAAAATCGTATTCAAGTAAGAAAGAACTAAGGCGCTCATACCATGCACGAGATGCTTGTTTGAGACCGTAGAGAGCCTTATAAGCTTGAATACGTGATCTGGTCTTTTAAAATCTTCAAATCCAGGATATTATTTAACAAAAACTTCTTCTCTTATAAATCCATTGAGAAAAGCACGTTTGACATCTATTTGAAAAAGTTTAAAACCATGAAAACTAGCAAAAGCATATAACATTCGAATGGATTCTAGTCTAGCAACTAGAGCTTATGTCTCATCATAGTCAATGCCTTCTTCTTGATTATTGCCTTGAGCTACTAGACGTGCTTTGTTGCGTGCGACCATACCATTCTTATCAAATTTATTTCGAAAAATCTATTTAGTACCTATAACCGGGTGATCACTAGGTCTGGAAACAAGTTCTCAAACTTGATTCCTTTCAAATTGGTTAAGCTTTTCTTGCAATGCAGAAATCCAAAATTTATCATAAAAAGCTTCTTCAACATTTTTGGGTTCTATCTTAGAAATAAAAGCTATGTTAGCAATGATATCTCTAGTGCTGGGACAAGTACTTATACCTTTAGATACATCACCTATTACCAGTTCTTCTGGATGGTTTATGGTAAATCGTAATCTCTTCGGCAGGCTTTCAAGGTATGTGCTTGTTGTATCTTTGGGTGTTTTGCTTGAGGGGATTTTATCAGCTTCACTGTTACTGTCGTCGTCACATTGGCTGTTCAACTCATCGAAAGTAACATTTATTGATTCTTCAACTACAAGTGATCTCTTGTTGAATACTCTGTATCCTTTGCTCTTTGCAGCATATCCAAAAAGTATTCCTTCATCAGCTTTCTTATCAAATTTACCTAAATTGTCTTTAGTATTTAAAATAAAGCATCTGCAACCAAACACTTTGAAATAGCTGATATTAGGAGTTCTACTAACCATTATTCATAGGGAGGCTTTTTCGAAATCGGTCTAATAAGAGCACTATTTAATACATGGCATGCTGTACAAACCGCTTCTGTCCAAAATTACTTTGGATGATTATGCTGGTTAAGCGTAACTCTGGCCATATCGCCAAGAGTTCTATTCTTCCTCTCCATAACGCCATTCTGTTGAGGAGTTCTGGGACAAGTGAATTCATGAGATAAATTATTTAAATCATAAAAAGTTTTCAAATCATGGTTATCAAATTCTCCACTATGATCACTTCGAATACGAGTAATCATGAATTCTTTCTCATTTTGAACCTTTTTACAAAAAAATCAAACTAAAAAATGGCCTCATTTTTATTTACAAAAAATAAACCCAAATATATCATGAATAGTCATCAACTATTACGAAAGCATATAACTTACCGCGAAGACTGATGACTCTACTTGGTCCAAATAGGTCCATATGTAACAATTAAAGCGGTCTAGAGGTACTTACAGTGTTTATTGATTTGAATGATGATTTGAATTCCTTGTTCTTTTCATATTCAGCATAGATTATATCTTTCTTGAAAGTAATATCAGGTAAGCCTCTTACCAATTTCTTTGTCGACAATCATGCAATAGTGTCCATGTTCGCATGTCTAAGACTCATGTGCCATATCCAGCTTTCGTCTTGAGATGTGTATAAACACTTTCCTGTACTGTTAGTATTCTCTGATAGATATAAAATTTATATATTGTCCTCTATTAATCCTTCAAAAGAGATTTTTCTAGAAGATTTATCATAACTAAAGCATTTATCTTTAACAAAATTAATTACATAACCGTGATCAGTCAATTGACTTATACTCAGAAGGTTATGTTTTAATTTTGTCACTAAGCAAACATCTTTAATAATAGGAGAGGAATAAGTACCTATGTCGCCATTACCAATTATATGTCCTTTTAAGTTATTTCCAAAGGAGACATAGCCTTCTTACTTCATCGATAGAGTTGTAAATAAAGTATTATCACATGTCATATGTTTGGAGCAACTACTATCGAGAATTTATTTGCTTCTAGTAGGAGGGGGTAGGTCCACCTACAACACAAGTTGAAGATGTAACCTTTTGTACCTACTTTCTTGAGGGTCCGGATGTGTTAGTTTTAGGAACCTAAACATATAAATGCATATCTACTAACTTTCTAATTTTAAACTGATGTGACACATGTCCTCTCATACCACAATAATAACATGTAGCAGAAGTGTTTTGTACTAGATAAAGTTCGAAGATCATGTTTGTGAGTTTTTAAAAGGGAATGTGACTTCTTATGAAGAAATTTATACATGAATGCATGACTTCTAGAAGTTCTAGTAGTGTTGGATGTGTTGTGCTTGTATTTAGCCGCGTGATTCGTGTTCGCTTGAGTCACAGGTTTGACAACCTGTTAACCAAGTTTAATATTTAACTTTTTATAGATATCACAAGCTTTATTATACTTGGCCGTGAGTGCATCTATTCTCTAAGCAGCAATATTATACTTCTTTTCTCTAATTCATAGAGATCTTTGAGTTTTACATTATCTTGATTTGCTTTCTCAAGCTACTCAAGAGTGTCATATAATCTTAATTTCAAATAAGAAATCTCATCTGTGTTACTAGAAGAAATTTTATCTCTAATATCTTCTAGTATTTGAGATTGTTTAATAAACTAAGAGTGTACTGCTTTCAGCTTTTTTTAGCATATTTATACATATCCATCATTTACTATTCTAGTAGATCACAGAAGGCATCAGATAACTCATCAAAAATAAATTCTTCATACAGTGTATTTGAAATTACCTTTGTATTTGTAGCCATAAAGCATAGATTTACTATGTTGTGAGATCTTTCTTTTTCTTCAGAATCACTGGCCCCTCTCACACCAGATGGACATAATTCTTGGTTGAAGTCCTTCTCTTGCTTGATTGGTCGTATATGCTTCCCTTCCTTACAACAGGACAGTCTTTCTTGATATCACCTATTTTCTTACAGCTGTAGCATATTGGTTCTTTGTCATCCCTGTAATCTTTCTTCCTTTTATTAGATTTCTCATACTTTAGAAATCTTCTGAATTTTCTCATCATAAGGGCCATTTGTTTATTGTCTGAATTGTCATTCCCACTTTCGTCATTGGAAACTATCTTGTGATGCACTTTAAATGTGATAGTCTTCTCTTTTGGTGCTGGCTCTTCAAATTTCTTAAGGTCCAGCTCATGTGTCATAAGCTTTCCCATAAGTATCTCGAGAGTCATTGTAGTGAGATCATTCTGTTCAATTATAGCCGTTGCTTTGGGATTCCAGTTCTTGGTCAATCCGTAAAGTACCTTTCATATCTTTTTATGATTGATGTATTCTTTTCCAAGAGAAGATAGGTGATTAACAATATCTAATAATTAAGTAGACATGTTAGTAATTGTAGGCCCTAAAAAAATCAACTTGCACCCATCAACAAAATCATGAAATCAAGAAATACAATTTTCAAATGAACTGCGCATACATCAGATTGTGCATCATTCAGATTGCGCACACCAGACTGCACACACTCTCAAGTGCGCAGGCTGACGTGGCAGAAGTCATCATTACCTGACAAAATCAAATCTTCTGACAACTGACAGCGCGGAGAACGAGGCGACTGTTTGTTTATTGTGCAACACGGCGCTCGAGGACAGCTGGCAGTGTAATCGGCTAGGCAATCTGTTGCGCAGTCCATCCTCGTGCAATCTAAAGTCATCGCAACTCATATGGCGCACTTCATTATGAAAACTGACAAAAGTACACATGGCATTCATGCCATCAATAACTCACTATGTGGCAACCGTCTGTACACGATCATGCGCAATTCAATCAAAAGATGCCATGTGTCCAAGACAGTTGGCCCACGATCCAATAACTGCCTGCGCAGTCTGATGCTGCGCAATCCAGTCCATACGCAATCCAACTTGCGCCATTCAGAATAACTAAAAGTTAGTTATTTCCTGAACTCTATAAATAGAGTTTCAAGTCTTCATTTAAGGGGATCAGACATAAAGTTTAGAAATATCAGAGAGTTCAGGAGTTCTTGCCCAAGTGCTGCTGCATTCTTTCGAGGCTTTTGCCTTCAACTTCAACTTCCGAGGCTATTGTCTTCAAAGTTTACATCGTCCAAGGGATAAAGCAATCGTCTTCTAGATTGGATTCCTACAGTTGTATCTTTCCCAGAAATCTTGTAATCTCTTTACAAAGTTTGTACCAATAAAGTTCAAACTTTTGTTTTTGCAAACAAAATGGCGACTCTGCTGGGGACGACTTTCTCCTCCGACGAGGAAGTGACAACTCAATGTAGCGTAGCGTCTATCGGAAAGACGCAGAAGACGCTGGTTGTTAAAGTCAACCAGACAGCCTACGAGACGATGATCAACTCCAAGACCACACCCCGCACTGTAACCACTTCTGCCATGAGCAAAGTACGCCCAGTGTGGGTCCCCAAGAATGCTGCACAGTCTAGCAGTTCTGCCACCAAGGCTGCTGCACAATCTATTGCACAGTCTGCTTCAAAGACTGTTGCACAGTCTGCCAGCAAGACTGCTGCACAGTCTATTCATTCGGCCACCAAGCCTGGTGCGCAGTCTGTTGTTTCAACTGCTGCACAGTCTGTCTTAACTACTCGTGTGCAGTCTGCTGTTGCCAGTACGAAAACTACTTCCTATGCTGCCCTGTCAAAGTACAAGACTCTTCTGCCCCTGGTGCATTTGGCTGCCAATCTTCCTGCGCAAACCAACACTCCAGCAACTAGAGTGTACTCTAAACACTCTGTGGCAAGAACTCCTGATATACAAACCACAGTCTCTGTGGCCAGAACCAATGCACTCTCTGCTAGAGTTACTCATGCACAAGTGGCCAGTGCGCCATCAACCCATGCGCAAACTGTGCCTGAGCAATCTAAAAGAGACAGCCCTTCGGCTAATCTCTCTTCCTCTCACAACAAGGGCAAAGGCTCAGTTCCTCCTCTCAAATACCCTGTTGCTCCTGCGCAATCCCCTGGGGGTAGTCTTTTGACTGTTCCTCCTCCACCTCAGAACAAAAGAAAAGGCCCTTTGGTCTTTTTTCGAACTTCCTCATCTCATGACTTGGAAGACAACAGAGGGAAACGCTCTTTAGCTAACCCTTCTTCACAAAACAAAGAAAAAGGCCCTTTGGACTTTTCTCAATCTTCTTCGGTTTTTACCGTAGAAGATCAACCTGAACGTGCCTTGGCACCAGTCAGTACAAGAACTCCTTCAAACAAGGGTTCTTCTTCCCTTCATATCAAGAGAACTTGTACTGATCAAAGAGGTATTCTGACTACCTCGGTAGCAGAATTCCAAGATCTCCCAACTCTCAAGATATCCCGATCGAAACAGAAAAAATTGCTGGTGTCTCAAACAGAAACCCCTGGGGGTGAATTTGCAGATCTAAGAACTTATCTCAATAGGCCAACTTCGGCGAAGCGCAAACAGCCAATACCGAAGACCAAACATCATCAGAAGCAAGTTTCCAGGGTCAAAAATCTCGACACCTATGCCAATGAAGTGAGCAATTCCCTATATACTCAAGGGACAAAACATTTGAAGAACCGGAACCATGTTCCGAATATTGTCAAAGAACAGATCCCTCAATCTTTTGATCTCCAGGAATATCTCAGGAAAAAGCGAGATAACATCTCGACACCTCCACTTCAATCATCTGATCATCATTGCAATCATAAAGTCATTATCCAATGTTGTTGTCAAACAACAAAACGATCTGTCTTCGATCGTTTGAACTTTGCAATCTCCGAACCGATGTCAGAAGATGAAGACGAAGTGTTGTACGCTTCTGTCAACATGGCTTCTCGAGACACTAGAGGTAGAAAATGCTCCAAGCACGGTAAGCCTCGTCGACCCAGCCAACGGTATTTAGATCTGCTCCAGGAATCTTCTGAAGGAGTATTTCGATATACCCGATCCCGAAGTCGAGATACAATCGGTCAAAGGAATCTTCTTCAAGATCCTTCGGGTCATTTTCTTCTTTCTCAGTCAGGAGACGACTCTTTCTCCGACTATGATGTATACAGCGAAAGCTCGGAACAGACGGTGTTCTCCACTGTACCAAGAGAAGTGACAGCTTATGTTGTCAATGGAGATCCAGATGCTTCAGCTTCTGCAAAACAGGAACAGCGAATCGCTGCACTAGAAGACAAGCTGAAGACCATGGCTGAAATGGTCGCCATTATGCATTCTATTATTGTGGCACAACATACTACACCACCGACCGTACCTGCTGTAAGTCCGGAGATCATAGTATCGTCGGTGCCTGTTAGTGCAGGGCTGGGGGTAGCAGCTCCTCAAGTACCCCTTATACCAGTTCAAACTACACCCAGTCAATCAGGTGCTGGGGGTAGTGCTTACAACGCTGTTCCTCCTCCTACCGCTCTGACCCAACCTGCTTCTTCTTCGTCATCGAAGGATGCCAATAAAGCTGTCAAACTCTTGCGAACCCAGTTCGAGGCCTTTAAAGAAAAAGACAACTTGCAAAGATTAGGGATCAAGAAACCATATCCAGTTGAATGGAAGGAAGTCCCATTTCCTCCTAAGTATAAAATCCCAACAATCTCTCTGTTTGATGGCTGTACCTCTCCAAGCCAGTTCATCAATCACTTTGAGGTAATGACTATCCAACTTCAACCAAATGACGCTCTTCTTACCAGAGTGTTCGTCGGTTGTTTAGCCGACATAGCATACGACTGGTACAGAAGCTTGCCCGATGGTTGTATCACCTCCTTCTCAGGGCTCAAACAAATCTTCCTGGAACAGTTCTATAAGGGATTCAACGACATGACCATGTCAGCCCTCAATAAAATCAAACAAAGACACAATAAAACTGCTGAGAGTTTCATCGAAAGGTTCCGTCGGGAAGCCTTGAAGATGCCTCCTGGGACTCCAACTGCTGTCACTATTGATACCTGTAAGGCAAATCTTTTGCCTATCATCAGCTTGTGGACAGGGTCAACTCAGTTCCAAGATTGGCCATCCTTCATTGTCAACGCTAAAGCAGCTAAAGTTAGCGCTGACAAGTTCAAGCAACTAGGGGTACAAATGTCTAACCCCGACCGTGATGAACACCAGACAACAGGTGGTGGCAATCGCCAGAACAACCGCAAGGGAAAAGAGACTTTGAACATCAACTTGAAGAGTAAAGAGTCTCTGGCAGTCAACGTAGCTCCACCTACGTCCACTTTAACTCCTTCAGTACCTCCAGCAAGGGAACCTCATCCTAAAGTAGAATACTCTTTTGACGAGAATGACACTGCAAGCATCTCTGATTATTTAATCAAAAGCAACAAGATTCAGCTCCCAGACCCAAAGAAGCCTAAGGAAGTCGGTAAGACTGATCATCCCAAGTATTGTGTCTATCACAGGTTCATTAGGCATCCTACTCGAGCATGCTATGTGCTCAAAGGCAAGATACAAGAGCTAGTCAATGCTGGTGTTGTCACTCTGCAGCAAGACGAGAAGACTGTGACTGCAAACATGGTCTCAGTTCAATTCGGTGACTTTCCTCCGCAGATGGTGCAGCATGGCATCATTCCTATCCCCAAAGCTACTCTTGAGATTGAGAATCTCCCTCCTCCACCAAATGAAGGTCTCATTCCCTTGTCTCTTGACAATGGCAAGATTATGTGGATTCATCCGGATCTTGCTTCAGAGTTCAAACTTCCCTCTCCATCCAAGAAGAAAGACCGCTCTAAGGGCAAGACAAAGACTTGTAATATGGTGTCTTTTGACCTCATAGTTGACGAAGAAATCCTGTTGGGTACCAGATCAGAGAAAGCCTATCTGAAGGATTACCCCGAAGCTCAAGAGAATCCTGCCTCTTCTTCTGAGCCTGCTCCAGTGCAGCCTGTTTCCTCTGAGGATATTCCTACTGCACCCTCACCGGTTGTGGTACCCATTCCTCCCAAGCCGACGGCCGCTGACAAAGGTAAACAACAAGTCCGCTTCGACAAGCCCTTAAAGAAGTCATCTCCTTCCGGACTTGAAAAGCCTTACAACTTTGATATCCTAGCTCAATTAGCCAATACACCGGCCAGGTTGTCCATCTTCGAGCTTTTGCGTCTTTCCAAAGAGACTCGAGAAACTCTAAGTGAGGCTCTCATGCAAGCTGAAACTTGTCTAGCCCTTCTGAAGAAGCCTACAATAGAGCCAGTTTCTTGTCTTCATTGTCATAGTGTGTTGGAGTTAATTCCAAACATAACTTTCACACAAGATGACATGTTGATGGAAGACAACAGGCAAGACCGTCCTTTGTACTACACAGGATATGTCGACTCGATGAAAGTCGATCGAATTCTTATAGATCCAGGGTCTGCTCTCAGCATCATGCCGAAGACAATGTTGGATGCGCTAAAGATTCCAGTGCATAGTCTTTCCAGTACAATTACCACCATTCTCGGGTTCAACCAGGGAAGGTGTGAGCCTTTGGGTAAGATTCGCCTAAAACTCTAAGTAGGTAATCTTCGTACAAAGGTGACCTTCTACATCATTGACAATCATGGTTGTTCTTACAATGCTTTGTTGGGGAGCCCATTTCTGCATGAGCACAACATTGTTCCTTCGACTCTCCATCAATGTTTTAAATACGTTGATGACAATGGAGAGGTACAAAAGGAGGTCGCTGATCTCTATCCTTTAAAAGGCATTGAAGCATACTGCAACGATGCTCGTATGTATAAGGATGAATTCATGAAGGTGGTGTTGTCTCTGGATACTGATGAAGAGCAAGAAGTAATACCTAAAAACACCCTTATCATACCTGTTAAAGGACGAGTCTCTCATCCTCAGTCCTCTAAGCCACTGGCTATTCACTTGCCGGTCCAGAAGCAGTCAACTGATGATGATAAAAGGGAGCTCACCTCTTCTGAGCCACTTGTTATCGACTTTCGTCGTAACAAGGATAAAAAGCAGCTTACTTCTTCTGATCCACTTGTTATTGATCTAACTCATAACAAGGACAAAAGGGAGCTCACCTCCTCTGAGCCGCTTGTTATTGACCTCCGTCGTAACAAGGCCAATACTCCTCCACGTTCTTCTTCTCCCCCTCTTGTAATCAATCTGACCAAGCCTGCTAAGGCTAAAGGTCCTGCTGTAAATACTAATGTACAAATCAATGAAAAAGCATCTACTTTCCAGTATACTGATGTCATTCATCATACTAAATGCTATTTGGATATGTTAGATAGCTTTCAATCATTTACAATGGGAGTTGTACAATCTCTTCAAACAGAAGTCTCATTCGAAGATCCAGATGATTCATACCGTATTGTTCCTTCTCGAAAGAAAGGCGAAAGTCCAATACTTTTTAGTAAAGGACCGGAATAACAATTCAGCTATACGGATGATAACAAAAGTAACGATACAGGACATCTCCAACTCCGTTGTTATAGTCAACAATCAAAAGACATTATCCAAAAAATGGGTTATGACTTCAAGAGTGGCCTCAATTACGGCAAGGGTAGGCGAACTCCTATTCGTACTACTGTTCCGGAAGGAAAGTCAGAAATGTATTACAGCAAGACTAAAAGAGGTCTTGGATATGCTTCTCCTCTAGTATTATCCCCAGCAGTCTTCGAATCTGATAGCGAAGAACGCTCTAATTCTTCTGATTCCAGATCATGGGATTCTGATACCAGTGTTGGTGAGGTCCATCGGTTGGTCGTATCTTCCAACATGGTCTCTGCTGAACTTCCAGAAGGATATGACAAGGATATTGAAGAAAGTCCTAAAACAGATCCTTGGGCTCAACGAATGGATACCCAATGGGAACTCCGATTCGAACAAAGAGAACCTCCTACTGAAGATCAATTAGTATAAATTGATGTAGGAGAGAACGGATCACCTCGTCCTATATTCATTAGCAAGAACCTCCCAGAGGCAGATAAGCAAGAATTAATCCTTCTTATTAAAGAATACATTGATGTCTTTGCTTGGAGCTATGAAGACATGCCCGGTCTAGATCCCAAAGTTGCTACTCACAAACTGAACATTTTACCCAATACAAAACCAGTCAAGCAGCAACAGTGACGCTTCAAACCAGAAATGATGGATACGATCGATGATTAAGTCAAGAAGCTCATCGCTTGTGGCTTTATTCGAGAAGAACAACATCCTGATTGGGTGGCCAACGTTGTTCCAGTCCTGAAAAAACTGGTAAAGTTCGAGTCTGCATCGACTTTCGGAATCTTAATGAAGCATGTCCAAAAGATAAATTTTATCTCCCTATCACGGACGTCATGATTGACAATACCTGTGGGTTCGAGCGAATATCCTTCATGGATGGATTCTCTGGATATAATCAGATTCAGATGAATCCTGAAGATGAAAAACATACTTCTTTCCGCACTCCTCGCGGAGTCTACTGTTATACAGTGATGCCATTTGGTCTCAAGAATACTGGTGCAACTTACCAACGGGCTATGAGTACCATCTTTCGAGATCATCTTCACAAGACAGTCGAATGTTATGTTGACGATATCGCCGTCAAAAGTCTTCTGAAGGAAGATCACATTCAAGACTTAAGAACTATCTTCAACCTCATGCGTCAACATCAACTCAAAATAAATCCCACCAAGTCGTTCTTGGGTGTCTCTAGTGGCAAATTTCTCGGCTTCGTCATTACCTCTAAGGGTATACACGTGGATCCCGAGAAGATCAAAGTCATTCAAGAGATGCGTCCTCCACGCAACTTAAAAGAGCTACGAGGATTCCAAGGTCGTCTTGCGTACATCAGGAGGTTCATTACGAACTTGTCCGGACGCTGTAGACCATTCACTCAGCTGATGAAGAAAGGTGTCTCTTTCATTTGGACTGAAGAATGTCAAAAAGCATTCGACGACATCAAACGGTATCTCATGAATCCACCAGTCTTGGTGCCACTAATTTCTGGCATACCATTCTTAATGTATGTTCGTGCTATGGATCATTCATTGGGTGCTTTACGTGCCCAAAAGAACAAAGAAGGTCATGAACAGGCCATTTACTATCTCAATCGTACTATGATTGGTGCTGAACACCGTTATAGTCCGGTTGAAAAAGAATGCCTAGCTCTCATGTTTGTTGTTTAAAAGATACGGCATTACATCATTGGTTAAACTATTCATGTCATATCCCGAGTTAATCCTCTTCGGGTATTGATGAAGAAGTCCAGTACACTCAATTCTAGACTGGCTACATGGGCCATCCTACTAGTCCAATATGACATGGTATATGTTCCTCAAAAGTCTGTCAAAGGTCAAGCGCTGACAGATTTCTTAGCGGCTCATCCTGTACCAGAGACATCCAAACTCTATGATAAAATTCCAGATGAGATATTAGAATCAAATATGATCTCCGAAGAATTTCCTACTTGGCGTCTGTTCTTTGACGGTACGTCCAGAATCGGACCAAATGGTGCCATTGTAGCGGGAGTCGGAGTTGTTCTCGTTTCTCCAGACGGATCGACCATCCAAAGAGCCTACTCTCTAGATGAACCCTGCTCCAACAATGTAGCAGAGTATAATGCTCTACTCATCGGCCTACAGCTAGCTAAGCAACTGGATGTTGAATATTTCGAAGTCTACGGCGACTCCAAACTGGTTGTCAACCAGGTCCGAGGAACCTACGAAGTTCGCCATCAAGATCTGGTGCCTTATCATGAAGCGGCGATTAGCATGGCTACATCATTCAAAGCTTTCTTCATTGACTATGTTCGCCGAGCTTACAATACTGAAGCAGATGCCTTGGCCAACCTTGCTGTAGTCTTAGCCATCCCTATCAAAAGACAACAGGTGGTGGTCGTTTATAATCGTGAGTTGTTTTATGTCGAAAACAATCGTAATATTGAGTTCAACAATCTTGTTGAAGTCAATGTTATCGATAAAGACTGGAGAACTCCTTTTATCGATTTTGTAGTTCACGACATACTCCCCGAAGATCCTAAGGAGGCTACGAGTATTCGTCGACATTCTCTCCGGTTCTATTATAATCAAACCACTAAAACTCTCTATCGGCGGACTTATGACGGTCTTCTTTTGCGCTGTCTCGCTGGTGATGAAGCAAAGCAAGTGTTGCGTGAAGCTCACGACGGTGTCTGCGAAGCACATCAACCAGGTCCTAAGCTACAGGATCGTATCCGACGCATGGGTTACTATTGGGCCTCTATGGTATCAGATGCCATCGAATATGCAAGGAAATGTTGAGCTTGTCAAATCCATGTAGATTTTATTCATCAACCTTCAGAATTTCTGCATCCAACCGCCGCTTCCTGGCCTTTCGAAGCTTGGGGCATGGACATTATAGGTCCCATCAATCCTCCCACTTTTAGAGGACATCGATTCATATTAGCGATAACAGACTACTCCAAATGGGCTGAAGCTATACCTCTGGCTGAAGTCAAGACTAGTAGCGTTGTCACGACCCGCACCCTAGAGTAAGGGCACGAGACGTGGGTACGTCCAGCCTACGCCGTAGTGTCGGCAGTGGAACGCTGTCCTAGATCACAACAACTAACAATTGAAGGTAAAACAGTTATACTCCCCGAATTGGGGTGACATAACAGAATATAAACTCAACCACAGCTAAGGTAGAACAGGTAAGATAGATTGATAATGAATGATAAAATAATATCCAGAACAGAGAAACACAGAGATACAATCCAGAATTCTAAGTGTCTAAAATAGTACATCCCAGAATATCTCAAGTCTAATACAGTAATCCAGAATAGAAAAGACAGTCCTAGTCTAAAGGAGTGTCATCTACAGCTAGTGGATCCTGCTGCTGGTCCAAGTCCAGGCACTCGTCTAGTGTACCACCGTAGTAGGTAGGGCAGAACGCCTCAGCCTCGTCCTCTGTAATATTTCAACAGGTCCAGTCAGGACAGGAGCGAGCACAGTACATCTCAACAAATCATAGCAGGTCAGGATATATAATCATGCTTATAGAGTAAAATACAAGAAACTGAAGAAATATGATAAATAGAAAAGACTGTAAATAAATAGCTACAGTATATGGAGAACTGATAGTGTCTAGTGATTCAGAGCACAAGATGGTTATGTAAACGGCACGATGTTGTACACGAGTAATCTACAGAGGTTGTACACGAGTAATCTACTAGATTGAATACATAACCACTTCTACTCCCCCGCCCCAATCAATACACAAGGATCTGGCTAAGTTATGTTATTGTACACGAAGGTCATGTGAATACATGATTATACACGATTCCACACGTTTCGTACACGAAAGTCGCAAATACAAGGAGTACACGATGTTCACGATAAAGTACACGAACACGAATACCCGATGTATCCGCTAAGGGGATAACATCGCAGAACAAGATCCATATAGTACTAATCCGTGTTTCCAACGTGTCAGCATCATGTATAGTAATCTAAAGCAGGAAATATACTCCTAATGCAGGATATGAAATGATCAGAGAATGTACTCGCCTGTATCCTGAGAATCTGGAGAAAGTATACTGTCCGAGGAGGGGTGTCTGTCTCCTATAGAACAGTACGAGTCACTATGAGTCTACAATGATAATACAATGCAAATTAATGCATTCTACATGAAACTAGGTCAATCTAGACCAAAGTCAACTCTTGGTCAACTCTGGTCAACCTTAAAGTCAAACCTAGTCAAATAGTCTAATCTAGGTCTAACCAACTATTCTAGGTTCACTAGGCTAATCTAATTAAAGAAGTACACATAACCAAGCCATGCCTATACACTATCACCCAACATCATAATACATCCTATTACCCAACATATATAGCCTATCTCATACACATATACATTTCACACATTATATATATATAACTAATATATATAGGAAACTAAATAATACTACAAGCATGTATATTAATATATATATATACAAGAAGGAATACACAAGTGTATGTGTGTGTGTGGAAGGGGAGTGTAGTGTGATCAGAATTTAGAAACAGGGTATATATATATATGCACAGGAAAACAGTTTACATTCACAGGTTTATGTAGAACTACATTGCAATAATGAAAGAATTCAGTTTATAACCCACATTTCAGGTTTTTTATGATGAATCACAAGTTCAACAGTAATACAAAAAGGAGGGAAATCAATTCAAGTGAATTATTCATGTAATTAACTAAGAAAAACAAAACTGGAATTCAGGGTTAACTCTAAATGAGGCTAACAGTCCCAACAGTCTAATATGAGAATCCTCCTTTCAGATTTAATGTAAACACAGTTCAAATGAATAGAAAAACTGGAACACAAATAATTCAGTTCAAACTGGAAACTCATTTCAGTTCCATAGCAGTTTACACTAAACATGAAAATCAGTTTGCAGTCAATAAAAAGGAAGCAGTGAACACTCTAAATAATATGGTGAAACCATTCCCAGGTTATGTATACTTCAACTCAGAAATCAAGGAAAAAGGGAAAAATCAGTTTACAACCAAACCATATAGTTAAACTATTCTCAAGTTTACATTCCATGTCAATTTCTCAAAAGATCAATCCTAGCATTAAATTCCCAGGTTAATGATCAATTAATATAGTTCAAAAGAACTGGAACTCAGGTTTATTCAAGGAACTGGGATTTCAACCCAATGTCCCATTCAAAACAGTCTTAAAAGACACAGCCTAATTCTCAGAAATCAAAAGGAAGAACATTGAATCCAAGTTCAACAGTTAACACATTTCGAAATAGGAAGATTCAACCAACTTATTTACAGTACAGGGAAAACTGAACTCAGGCTTCTAACAAAGGATTCTCATATATCAATCACAGTATTTCAGATAAATGTTGAAGAAACTGGGAACAAAACTCAGTTCATATAAACAGAAAAAACATTAGTTCACTACAGTTGAAACCAACTCAACTCGAATACCAAAATCCAAAATACACCATACAAATCCCAAATTTTGAATGAAACACTTAGCTAACATAAAATGGAACATGTGGGGATCAAAAACCAATTGAAAACATATCACAAGAGTATTAAACTAGGTTGGGAAAAACTGGGAATTAACCAGTGTCACACAGTATCAGAAAAATCCCAAGGAATCCCTTGTTCGAGACAAAAATTCCTAAACAACCTAAACTAACATGTCATCTAATGCACACAGGAATCACACATCATATTTAGGATCCATACATACATTAAAACCTAATTTAAAATCATTTAAAAGATTTAATAACCGAAAACACACACTGCACACGCACGCACACAGCAGCTTCCCCGTGCACCCTGAATATCGTGTCCGACATGACACGATGACTCGTGAAACTTTGCGAGCCTCGTGTCAGTCACTTCCCCTAACTCCATGTTGAAAATCATGTGTCGAGGTGGAGAAATGAGTACGCAGTAGCCCCCGAGTAGCAGAGGAGCTACAGTGCCGCACGTACGCCCCCGCACCCGCACGTTCCCGTGTCCCCACGACTCGATACGACACAAAAAATAGCACACGACACTGGGAATCCTTAGACGACACCTAGGGCTAATTTACTATTCATTTAGAATCGAAAATCTCGAACGAAATGTCCTTTGAGATATTTCGTCGAACACCTAGACTACTCCCTGATACGTGTCCGATACGGACACGAAATGGGTCCAAAACCTAGGTTTAGCCTATCCTGCTGTTAGGTGAGGGCTAGGGCTTCCCTAAAATTATTTTTACCAGATTTTAGGAGCAATAGATAGGATTATACCTCTATGTGCACAAGCTCCCAAAAAGCCTCAAAGGAATGATTCTTCAAACCACCCAAAGTCCTTCAAATTGATTCCTTCCTGTCAAAACTTATTTCAAACAGCAAGAAAAAGGGATTTAGGTTCTATTGCAATTTATTTGAAGGAATTTGGAAAAGAAATGGATTTTCTAGGGATTTACAAGGATGGGGACTCACCTCTTCCAAATGGCAAAGTTTCCTAAAGAGGCAACCCTAATTTTAAGAGCATATAAATAGGGGAGGGGCTGACCATAGGGGCTGTTCAGAAATTCTAGGGTTAGGGCTTGGTTCAATGGGTGTGGGCTATGGGCCATTAAGCCTATTAATCATAAAATGACTTGTGACTTCACAAGCCATTTCTATATCAAACTAGCTCCTAATTTCACCAAATTAAACCCAATGAGCTAATCCTCATCAACTTAAGTCATCCTAGGTTTTCAAATCCTAATCATAAAGTCAAGACCTAGGTTAGCCACTAGGTTAGTCTACAAGGTCAACATAAGTCAAAGTCTCTAAACACCAAAAATAATTATTCTAAAAAATCACTCAAAAATCACATTAATTATAAATAATAATAATAATTCAAATTAAATTCTAAAATTTTGAAATGACCAAAATACCCTCAAGCTAGAATAGTGGTAGTGACAAATCTACCCCCCTTAAAATAATTTCGTCCTCGAAATTAAAGGCGAAACTAACTGCTAAGAAGGATAGAAAAGTATACCTCAAGGTCCAAAAAGATAGGGGTACCACTCGCGCATCTCATCCTCCCGCTCCCAGGTCGACTCTCCTGGAGAATGATGCCTCCATGCGACGCATACCAAGGGCATCACCTGGTTCCTCAATACCTTCTCTCGGCGATCCAGAATCTCCACAGGCTGCTCTGGATAACTGAGAGTAGGTCCAACCTCTATCTCTGAATGATCGAGCACATGGCTAGGGTCAGCCACGTACCGTCTCAACTGTGACACGTGGAATACGTTGTGAACTCCCACTAGTGCAGGTGGCAAGTCTAGCATGTATGCCACGTCACCGACTCTCCCGCTGATAACGAAAGGGCCGATGAAGCGCGGGCTAAGCTTCACACCTCCACCAAAACGTATCGTACCACGTGTCGGAGATATCCACAGAAAAACTATGTCTCCAACCTAATCACAAGCAAGGTCTCAAGTTACTAAAAATCAAACACGATCAATCAAACAAAACAAACAAAATACAACCTACTTCTAATCCTAGCTCTAAATCTGTACCTCAAACTCCAGCGGCCTCCGGTGGCTATCGGCCCAGTGCCGATGTCTGTCCTGCGCCACGCGAAGTCTGTCCCTGATGAGCTTCACCTTCTCGGCTGCGTCAACAACCATCTCTGGTCCCAGTAAAGCTTGCTCTCCAACATCATCCCAAGATAAGGGTGTATGACACCTACGCCCGTACAGAGCCTCAAACGGTGACATCTCAATGCTGGCCTGAAAACTGTTGTTGTAAGCAAACTCCACCAAATGCAGGTGATCCTCCCAGGAACCTCCAAAATCCAGGATGCACGTGTGCAGCATATCTTCAAGGGTCTGAATAGTCCTCTCTGACTGTCCATCCGTCTGGGGGTGGTATGCAGTACTGAACTTGAGCTGAGTGCCCAAGCTAGTCTGCAGACTCCTCCAGAAATGGGAAGTAAAGCGGCTATCCCGATTTGAGACTATGCTGACGGGAACTCCGTGAATCCTGACTATCTGCCTCATATACAACTCCGCCAGCCTCTCTGTAGACGTACCCACCTTGAATGGCAAGAAGTGGGCCGATTTGGTCAACCTGTCAATGATGACCCAAATCACGTCTTTTTCTCCTGGTGTACGGGGCAATCCTGATACAAAGTCCATGGTAATATGCTCCCACTTTCACTCTAGAATGGGCAGCGGCTGCAATAATCCTCCAGGCCTCTGCCTCTCAGCCTTGACCTGCTGACAGATCAAGCATCTAGCTACGAAGTTGGACACCTCCCTCTTCATCTCGTACCACCAGACATGCTCTCGCAGATCCCTGTACATCTTGTTGGCACCAGGATGTATAGAGTACTGCGATCTGTGAGCCTCCTGCATAATCTACTCTCTGAGCTCCCCGCTGGGCACACATAACCTGGTACCGTGCCTCAGGGCACCATCCTCTGCAAGTGAGAACTCAGTATCCTCCACTCCCATACTGATCTGCTCTCGGATACACCGCAGAGCCACATCATCAAACTGTGTCGCCTTGATCCTGTCCATCAAGTCCGACTGTATATGAAGGCCCCCATAACTGCATCTGCACTCCGGGCATAATCACCTCTATCCCAAGGCTCTCCAAATCTGCAAGCAGGTGCCGATCCATAGTCAAACACATGGCTGTCGGATACCTACTCAAGGCATCGGCAACCACGTTGGCCTTTCCCAGGTGATACTGGAGTGCGATATCAAAGTCCTTCATCAGCTCAAGCCACCTGTGCTGCCTCATGTTCAACTCCTTCTGAGTGAACATGTACTTCAAGCTCTTGTGGTCTGTGAAAATCTCCACCCTCTTGCCGTACAGATAGTGCTTCCATAACTTCAAAGCAAAAATCACCGCCGCCAGCTCCAGGTCATGGGTAGGATAGTTCTTCTCATGGGGACGTAATTGCCTGGAAGCATAGGCAATCACCTTCCTATGCTGCTGCAAGACACAACCCAGCCCCTTCCCTGAAGCATCACTATGAATAGTGAATCCACCTGATCCTGAAGGCAATGTCAGAATCGGAGCTGTCGTAAGCCGCTTCTTCAACTCATCAAAAGCTGCCTAACACTCCTCTGACCAAACATACTCAGTATCCTTCCGGGTCAACCATGTCAACGGTTCTGCAACCCGGGAGAAATCCTGCACAAATCTCCTATAGTATCCTGCCAGCCCCAGGAAACTCCTGATCTCTGCCACTGAAGTCGGCGCTGCCCAAGCCTCAACTGCTACAATCTTCTTGGGGTCAACTGAGATACCATCTCCAGTCACCACATTCCCTAAGAAGTCCACCCGGTCCAAGAAAAACTCACACTTGGAGAGTTTCCCATAAAGCTGCTCCTGCCTGAGAGTCTCTAGCACTATCCGCAGATGCTCCTCGTGCTCCTCCTCTGTCTTAGAATATATCAAGATGTCATCAATGAACACCACCATGAACTTGTCCAAGTACTGGTGGAACACCTTGTTCATTAGATTCATAAACACTGCTGGTGCATTGGTTAGCCCAAACGGCATAACCAAAAAATCAAACTGCCCGTACCGCATCCTGAAAGCGGTCTTGGGAATATCCTCCCTCATCACCTTCACCTGGTGATAGCCTGACCTCAAATCAATCTTGGAGAACACCCGAGCTCCGCTCAACTGATCAAACAAATCATCGATCTGCGACAGTGGGTATCTGTTCTTGATCGTCAGGTTGTTAAGTGTCCTGTAGTCGATACACATCCGTACCGACCCATCCTTCTTCGGTACGAAGAGTACCGGTGCACCCCAAGGTGAAGAACTAGATCGGATAAAGCCCTTGTCCTGCAGCTCATCCACTTGCTTCTTCAGTTCTACCAACTCGCTGTTGTTCACTCGATAGACATGCTGAGATATCGGTTCTGCGCCGGGAACCAAGTCTATCGAGAACTCTACATCTCTGTCCGGTGGAAGCCCTGGCAACTCCTCTGGAAATACGTCCATAAACTCCGCGATCAAGGGATGCGGAGCCACCTGCTCCTCAACTGAAGATGCCACTGTCCTGCTCTGCCTGCTGCCGGGAATACTCAAACTCCGGCTCTCCTTGCGCCCCAAACACAACTCTACCCCTGCGGCAATCAATGCGGGCGTGGTGTCTACTCAGCCAGTCCATACCTAGTACAATGTCATAGTTCGGCAATGGCATGACGAGTAGACTCACCCCCAACTCACGGCCTCCCAAACTAACACTCCGCCCTCTGCAAACATCACTCACGAGGATGACCCCATCCCCGGTCGTGATCTTGCAGGTCCTAGGCAATGATTCCAAAATCAAACTGTGTCTAATAGCATATGATACAGACACAAAGCAATGGGAAGCCCCGGAATCAAAGAGTGCAAATGCTGGAAGGGAGTCGAGAAGAACCGAACCTGCTATCAGCTCTCCGATGACCTCAGCATCCTCAGCTGCCATGGCGAAAGCTCGCCCCTACTGTCCACCCCGTGTCTGTTGTTGGTGCTGCTGGAACCTCTGCTGCTGGGTCTGCAGGGCTGGTCCCCTATGCTGGCCTGCTGGAGCCTTGGCTGCCCCAGCTCCTCCTGGTAACGGACGCATCGACACAACTGGACACTCTCGCATCTGATGGTCTGCTGACCCACACATCAAGCATCTGCCGAGTCTTTTCCTGCACTCGTCCCACTTGTGCCCAGGCTTCTTGCAGAAAGTATAACTAACAGTCTGCTGCCTGGGTGCCTGCTGTCCCCTCTGATGCTGGTGCTGCACCTGCTGGAAAGGTGTACGGCCCTGCTGCTGAAACTGCTGCACTGGCCTCTGATACTGAAACTGCTGCTGGAAATGAGGCCTCTTGGCCTGCCCTGACTGCTACTGCCTGACTGAAAGTCGCGACCTCTCTTCAGTTTCAGTCCTAGGTCGTCCTCCGCTGCCATGGCCCCAAAAAATATCTCAACAAAAGTGACGTTCCGGTCACTCTTAGTCAGCGACCGAATCTCTCTAATCAGACCTCGGCGAAACTTCCTCGCCTTCGTCTTGTCAGTCAAGTCATCAATGAACCGGGCTAATCTGCAGAACTCCCCGGCATACTCAGCTACTGTCTGGTTCTCCTGAACCAGTGCCTCGAACTGTACTCGATACCTCCCAAGGCAACATCAGGAAAGAACTGCTCCTTGAACAGCTCCTTGAACTGGGCCCAAGTCTGGCCCTCAACTCCTACTCTGGGATCTGCCTGATACCATGCTTGGGCCAAATCCTGCATCTGGCTGCCTGCCGCCTCGATCTGGAGTCGAGCTAGTATCTCTGCTAGACGGAAGATCTTCTCAATATGCTCTATCCAATCGTCTGCAACGTGGATGCGCTCTGTGCCGAAGAACTCCCGAGGGTGCATCTTCTGGAAGTCCTGTATATCCTTCTCCCTTCGACGAGGCTGCTGCTGAGTCCCCTGAGCTGTGATCATCTCTACTATGGTGCGAACTAGCTGGTGCGCCTCATCGATCCCCTGCCTAAAATCTACAGTCTGCCTCGTCTGCTACTGCTGGTGGGACTCAAGAATCCTCTCCACGAAGGAGAAGATATGGGCAGCATCTACCATCCCCGCAGGCGGAGGCTGCTGCGTGGGAAGGATCTCTGGAATCACAACTGGCCTCCTGACTGCTGGAGGTGCTCCTCCAAAAGTGGCAGAAACTCCCACTCCTGAGGGATGTACTGACCTTGTGGTACCGGGAGCTGGCTGCTGGACACGAGAGGTGGCAGACCCCTCTCCAGCCTCTCCCGTCACGGGGCGATGCGATCGCGTCTCAACCATCCTGGAGACACAGATCAAACAAGAAGCAATTACTGAGAATGAGTCGAAATATCAAAGGAGGACAGTTTAAAATTCTAAGGAAGACAATAAGCAGCAAAATAGATATACGGAATCTGATAAGGAGTTTTCCTAGTGTGATTGTGTACCTTCAAAATATGCTAATTTCTACTGCAGGCTGCAGCGATATTCTAGTTCGAATACCACTACACTTATATCCTAGACCTGCATGGGCCACCACTAAAAACGTGTCACGACCCGCACCCTAGAGTAGGGGCACGAGACGTGGGTACGTCCAGCCTACGTCGCAGTGTCGGCGGTAGAACGCTGTCCTAGGTCACAACAACTAACAATTGAAGGTAAAACAGTTATACTCCCCGAATTGGTGTGACATAACAGAATATAAACTCAACCACAGCTAAGGTAGAACAGGTAAGATAGATTGATAATGAAAGATAAAATAATATCCAGAACAGAGAAACACAGAGATGCAATCCAGAATTCTAAGTGTCTAAAATAGTACATCCCAGAATATCTCAAGTCTAATACAGTAATCCAGAATAGAAAAGACAGTCCTAGTCTAAAGGAGTGTCATCTACAGCCAGTGGATCCTGCTGCTGGTCCAAGTCCAGGCACTCGTTTAGTGTAGCACCATAGTAGGTAGGGCAGAACGCCTCAGCCTCGTCCTCTGTAATATTTCAACAGGTCCAGTCAGGACAGGAGCGAGCACAGTACATCTCAACAAATCATAGCAGGTCAGGATATATAATCATGCTTATAGAGTAAAATACAAGAAACTGAAGAAATATGATAAACAGAAAAGACTGTAAATAAATAGCTACAGTATATAGAGAACTGATAGTGTCTAGTGATTCAGAGCACAAGATGGTTATGTAAACGGCACGATGTTATACACGAGTAATCTACAGAGGTTGTACACGAGTAATCTACTAGATTGAATACATAACCACTTCTACTCCCCCACCCCAATCAATACACAAGGATCTGGCTAAGTTATGTTATTGTACACGAAGGTCATATGAATACATGATTATACACGATTCCACACGTTTCGTACACGAAAGTCACAAATACAAGGAGTACATGATGTTCACGATAAAGTACACGAACACGAATACCCGATGTATCCGCTAAGGGGATAAAATTGCAGAACAAGATCCATATAGTACTAATCCGTGTTTCCAATGTGTCAGCATCATGTATAGTAATCTAAAGCAGGAAATATACTCCTAATGCAGGATATGAAATGATCAGAGAATGTACTCGCCTGTATCCTGAGAATCTGGAGAAAGTATACTGTCCGAGGAGGGGTGTCTGTCTCCTATAGAACAGTACGAGTCACTATGAGTCTACAATGATAATACAATGCAAATTAATGCATTCTACATAAAACTATAGACCAAAGTCAACTCTTGGTCAACTCTGGTCAACCTTAAAGTCAAACCTAGTCAAATAGTCTAATATAGGTCTAACCAACTATTCTAGGTTCACTAGGCTAATCTAATTAGAGAAGTACACATAACCAAGCCATGCCTATACACTATCACCCAACATCATAATACATCCTATTACCCAACATATATAGCCTATCTCATACACATATACATTTCACACATTATATATATATATAACTAATATATATAGGAAACTAAATAATACTACAAGCATGTATATTAATATATATGTATACAAGAAGGAATACACAAGTGTATGTGTGTGTGTGGAAGGGGAGTGTAGTGTGATCAGAATTTAGAAACAGGGTATATATATATGCACAGGAAAACAGTTTACATTCACAGGTTTATGTAGAACTACATTACAATAATGAAAGAATTCAGTTTATAACCCACATTTCAGGTTTTTTATGATGAATCACAAGTTCAACAGTAATACAAAAAGGAGCGAAATCAATTCAAGTGAATTATTCATGTAATTAACTAAGGAAAACAAAACTGGAATTCAGGGTTAACTCTAAATAAGGCTAACAGTCCCAACAGTCTAATATGAGAATCCTCCTTTCATATTTAATGTAAACACAGTTCAAATGAATAGAAAAACTGGAACATAAATAATTCAGTTCAAACTGGAAACTTATTTCAGTTCAATAGCAGTTTACACTAAACATAAAAATTAGTTTGCAGTCAATGAAAAGGAAGCAGTGAGCACTCTAAATAATATGGTGAAACCATTCCCAGGTTATGTATACTTCAACTCAGAAATCAAGGAAAAAGGGAAAAATCAGTTTACAACCAAACCATATAGTTAAACTATTCTCAAGTTTACATTCTATGTCAATTTCTTAAAAGATCAATCCTAGCATTAAATTCCCAGGTTAATGATCAATTAACATAGTTCAAGAGAACTGGAACTCAGGTTTATTCAAGGAACTGGGATTTCAACCCAATGTCCCATTCAAAATAGTCTTAAAAGACACAACCTAATTCTCAGAAATCAAAAGGAAGAACATTGAATCCAAGTTCAACAGTTAACACATTTCGAAATAGGAAGATTCAACCAACTTATTTACAGTACAGGGAAAACTGAACTCAGGCTTCTAACAAAGGATTCTCAGATATCAATCACAGTATTTCATATAAATGTTGAAGAAACTGGGAACAAAACTCAGTTCATATAAACAGAAAAAACATTAGTTCACTACAGTTGAAACCAACTCAACTCGAATACCAAAATCCAAAATACACCATACAAATCCCAAATTTTGAATGAAACACTTAGCTAACATAAAATGGAACATATGGGGATCAAAAACCAATTGAAAACATATTACAAGAGTATTAAACTAGGTTGGGAAAAGCTGGGAATTAACCAGTGTCACACAGTATCAGAAAAATCCCAAGGAATCCCTTGTTCGAGACAAAAATTCCTAAACAACCTAAATTAACATGTCATCTAATGCACACAGGAATCACACATCATATTTAGGATCCATACATACATTAAAACCTAATTTAAAATCATTTAAAATGATTTAATAACAGAAAACACACACTGCACACATATGCACACAGCAGCTTCCCCGTGCACCCTGAATATCGTGTCCGACACGACACGAGGAATCGTGAAACTTTGCGAGCCTCGTGTCAGTCACTTTTCCTAACTCCATGTCGAAAATCATGTGTCGAGGTGGAGAAATGAGCGCGCAGTAGCCCCCGAGTAGCAGGGGAGCTACAGTGCCGTGCGCACGCCCCCGCACCCGCACGTTCCTGTGTCCCCACGACTCGACACGACACATAAAACAGCACACGACACTGGGAATCCTTAGACGACACCTAGGGCTAATTTTCTATTCATTTAGAATCGAAAATCTTGAACGAAATGTCCTTTGAGACATTTCGTCGAACACCTAGACTACTCCCTGATACGTGTCCGATACGGACACGAAATGGGTCCAAAACCTAGGGTTAGCCTATCCTACTGTTAGGTGAGGGCTAGGGCTTCCCTAAAATGATTTTTACCAGATTTTAGAAGCAATAGATAGGATTATACCTCTATGTGCACAAGCTCCCAAAAAGCCTCAAAGGAATGATTCCTCAAACCACCCAAAGTCCTTCAAATTGATTCCTTCCTGTCAAAACTTATTTCAAACAGCAAGAACAAGGGATTTAGGTTCTATTGCAATTTATTTGAAGGAATTTGGAGAAGAAATGGATTTTCTAGGGATTTACAAGGATGGGGACTCACCTCTTCCAAATGGCAAAGTTTCCTAAAGAGGCAACCTTAATTTTAAGAGCATATAAATAGGGGAGGGGCTGACCATAGGGGCTGTTCAGAAATTCTAGGGTTAGGGCTTGGTTCAATGGGTGTGGGCTATGGGCCATTAAGCCTATTAATCATAAAATGACTTGTGACTTCACAAGCCATTTCTATATCAAACTAGCTCCTAATTTCACCAAATTAAACCCAATGAGCTAATCCTCATCAACTTAAGTCATCCTAGGTTTTCAAATCCTAATCATAAAGTCAAGACCTAGGTTAGCCACTAGGTTAGTCTATAAGGTCAACATAAGTCAAAGTCTCTAAATACCAAAAACAATTATTCTAAAAAATTACTAGAAAATCACATTAATTATAAATAATAATAATAATTCAAATTAAATCTAAAATTTTGAAATGACCAAAATACCCTCAAGCTAGAATAGTGGTAGTGACAAGCGTCATCAACTTCGTCAAACACCATGTCATCTACAGATTTGGTGTACCTCGAAGGATCATTCACGACAATGGACCATAATTCATCAGTCAGAAGTTCACAAGATTCTGCGATGATCATCGGATTGACAACGTCGCTTCGACAGCCTATAATCCTGCTGCTAATGGCTTGGCTGAAGCCTTCAACATAACTATCATCAAGCTCCTTAAGAAGTTTGTATCTACTAACAAACGAAATTGGAGTAAAAAGCTTGGCAAATGTTTATGGGCCTACCGTACTACGGTCCGTAACCCTACAGGTTTTACACCTTTCTCTTTGGTATATGGCTGTGAAGCAGTTTTACCTCTAGAACTTCAAATTACGTCCTTAAGGATCGCCATTGCCAATGAACTCACTACCGAGAACAATGATCTTCTTCGACTTCAAGAATTAGAAGCGCTTGACGAGAAGCGGCTATTGGCTCAATAACATATTGAGTTATATCAAGCTCGCATCTCAAAGACTTTCAACTGCAAAGTTAAAGTCAGAGCCTTTTAGCAAGGAGAACTTGTTCTAACAGTCAGACGTCCTATGACTATGACTCACATGAGCAAAGGCAAGTTCGATGCAAAGTGGGAAGGTCCTTACATTGTTAGCAAAGTCTTTTCAAATGGAGCCTATCAACTTTCAGAGTTAGACGGTCGAGTTGCAATGTTGCCTATCAATAGCAAATTTCTCAAGAAGTACTATGTATAAATGTAACAGAGATTTCATGTAAATATGATCAGACAGTTCATAAATAAAGTTTGATTTTTATTTCATCATAAATGATAGTACATGATATTAAGGAAGGTCACTATCATCCTTCTCAACATTGGGGCACAGACCACTGCCGTCCTTATCAAAGACATAATCAGCAAAAGAGCCGAGGACATCCTTGCTAGAACCCACCAAGAACTTGCAAGCAGCCATCCTCATGGCCTCTTCTTCTTCAGTCTTTCCTGGTTCAGGCAGGAAGTCCAGGATATCCCTTGGTGGCTTGGGTGCAGATGAACCTTCGCCTGCTTCTGTCTACTTTGGCTGGACTGGTTCGGCAGGACGTTCTTCAGTGCCCGCTTCAACCTTCGGGGCGAGTTCAGCCTTCTTGGATGCATCTCCAGACGACATCTTTTTGTTGAAGAAGTGGAAGTGGTTATTCCTGCCAAATTTCTGTTCTATTTATAGGCAAAAATTCTCCAAACAACGAAGCGACACATTCATCTGATGATTTATCCGTTCATTATTATCCGACGGTTCATCCGTTCATTATCATCCGACGGTTCATCCGTTCATTATCATCCGACGGTTCATCCGTTCATTATCATCCGACGGTTCGTCTGTTCATTACCATCATTCGACGGTTCACCCGTTCTTTACATCCATCCGACGGTTCGTCCGTTCATTCCATCTATCCGACGGTTTATCCGTTCATTCCACCCATTCGACGGTTCATCCATTCGTCCCGACGATTCACATCGTTCACGCATTTTTGATGATTTGTTATCATTCATTATCTACATCAGCAACTTGTCATCCCTGATTGAGTTGTCTACTGAAATAATGATATTTAATAAATTATATTCTGCCATGTCCACATTACCTCTGAGCAGATATAATGAATATAATTATTTTCTAAAAAATCCAGAAATATATCATGTCCTGTACCTCTGAATATATTTTCTATCGCTATTATTTATGTCTGAACAAGATATGCAATAAATAATAGAGCCACAACAAAATGTCTTTTATTGATCAAAATTTAAGACATTATAAAAACATACATGCTGCAAAAGACAAGAAGATACAAGATATTTTCTACTAAGCTGGTGGTGTCATCAAGCCGATTATCTGTTGCCTCAGAGTCTGCAGTCGTTCTTTACGGGATTCCATCACTCTCTTCCTGGCTTCTTCCATCCCAGATTTTTTATTAAAAGTGGGCATAGTTACCATTCGACGAGTGACTTCAGCATTATGAGCTATAACATATTCGTCTCTTTCTTGGGTTAGAGCACTGAGTTGTTGGATTGCAGTTTGATGCTCGGTAACCTCATCTTCCAGTTCTTCTTGGAGACGGGCAATCTCCGCTTTCAGCTCAGCAATTCTTGTCTCTTTTCTTTCAGCAGTCGAGGTTACCGATTCCACCTTAAAATTGTATTCAGCAGATTTAGTAGAAAAGGCATCTAAGAGAATCTGGAAGTTTACTCTTTCAACTGCAGCTTCCTGAGCCATCCGTTCAAATTCTGTTTGCACTAAGGGTTCTACTTCCCCCTTATTGAGCTCTTTATAGTTCTTTATTGAAGTCTCAAGTTCATTTAATATATGTTCAAGAAAAGTGGCCTGAGGCTCATCACCTTGTTCCCGGATGGCATTTACTAAGAAAGAGGTCGGACCTCTAACTGTGTAAAAATTAGCATCTTCTTTTTCCATCACCCTATTGATCAAAGGCCCACATGAATCAAAAAAGAATTTGGTAAATGACTGGACGACAAACAGATGGGTCGCCAGAGCACCAGGAGTCGCAGCTACTCCTGTTGATGAGGCAGCAGGACGTTCAGTTTCTCGTATTTGGGTGGAAGGCTCTTTGAATAAAGGAACTAAAGTGGAACTGGTCGCTCCTCCCGGTTGTTCCTCTGCAAAATTAAATATTGTCACTTTGCCTATCATTGGATATTATCAAAGAGAATCAAAAGTGAAAACAGTCTTACCATGGTTTGATCCAGCAACAGGCCTATCGTCTGTTGGGACAGATTTTAGTTGAGCAGAAGTAGCCTCAGATAATACTGTCTGACTACTTCCTGCTTCAGAGCCACAGGATAAATGACGACTGCTACTAGCAATCGTCGTCACAAGCACTAAGTCCATGCACACTGGAGGTGCTGGAGAAGATTGGATTTCTGTATGGAATACAAATAAAGATGTCAGCTATCAATCTATTTAAAAGAAGATTACTAATTTCATTCTATACCTTGAGGATTAGCAGCGGGAGTTTCCTCCGGGGCCGCTTCTTCATCTGCTATTTTCTCTGGAGATGCCTGTACCTCAACATCCTTTTCAGGATTCAAGGTGTCATCAGCAGCTTCAGGAAGTATTTGCACCTCAACATCCTCTTCAGGATTTAAGGTATCATCAGCAGTTTTGGGAGACATATGCTCTTCAGCATCCCCTTCAGGGTCTTGTGTTTCATCAATATCCTCAGATGAAGAGCTCTCCTCATTTTCATCTTCCTCCGGTGCCTCCCCACTGATAATTGCAGCAGTTTGATCAATATAATCCTCCTATGAGCCGAAGTCACAGTCCTCTAAAGCTTCAATCATTCGACGATCCTTCTCTTCACGGAGTATCCTAGGTGTAAGAGGAGGTTGAGTAGTCTCCACAGCAGGTGAAGGAGATCGTACGGCGTCATGCTCTTCTTCTACAATATTGTCTCTGGGCTCTTCGGCCTCATTTCTCTGGTCCAGCTTTTCCCTCTGCTCGATCTCTTCTCTCTGTTCTGGACTGGGAGTTCTATGTCCAGACTCAGAAACAGGAGTGGGAGATGACATGGTGATTCCCGCTGCAGCATTCACCACTATCGAAGACAAGACTTGTCTATGAGGAGAGACTGTTCTCTTTCTTCTCCTATGAGCCAGCTTCTTTGTTCTATGAAGAGGCCTCTCAGGACTCTCTACGGTTATTACCTCGACTTGTTTCTGAACAGAGGTCGGTGTAGCTGCTTCATCTCGGGTTGTCTCGGCCAGCTGTCGAGATTGGGATCTCGTAGTAACTTTCTCTGAAGAATGTTCCAAGATTAATTTCTTCTTCGTAGCGGGGGCAGAAGACTCTTCCCTTCTTCTCTTCTTCTCTTTGACTGGAGATTTAACAAGCTTCAGAGAAATTCTTAAAGGTTGGTTAACTTCCTCAGGGAAATTGGCTTCCCTGGAAGCTTCCAATGGATCATCCACTGGTTCATGTTCCTCATCATTATTAGGAGCCAATGTGCAGTCGTTCCCTTCTTCAGACGATTTGTCGTTGCAAAACTATCAACGAGGCAATAGTTTTCGGCAAAAGTGTTCGCAGCAGTGTAAAACTGTGAATATGTATACAGCATTCTTGGACCATTATTATTCTTGTGTGGCATCGAGAACACTGCTCGTGTGTCTCGAACATTGTAGTAAGCCTACGCTCTGGCACCGTCGATCAAGTATCCCTTTCCTTGTAAGCAGGTTATTGCATTGCCCACATAGAACTGGTCATATCCGAACTGACGAGCAAAGCGACTCAGCAAATATGGTTCCAAATAGCATTCCTCCTCAAATCTGTATACCAGATGTGATGGTCTGATCGCCTTCAACCATTCAAAAGTTATTCGATCTATTGGTTGCCTCCTAAGGTCGACCATATTTGGTGCCATGAATTCATAACCCGTTGGAGGGGGATAGCAAAGAAAATTCCATCCTCTGCCGAGATTCAGAGTGCGTCTGCAGTCCCTCAGACTAGTGTATATCTACCGGCTCTGTGAGAATCTGTACAGAAAACTGCCGTCCACTGCTCCCATGGCAGGATTCATCAAAGATGGATGGTGCAGGAGTAACCATCCGAATAAGTAAGTGTAAGGTAATTCCAGTCTAGGGAAATTCGCCTTATCACACTTACCCTTGAGTATGGAATCTACATACAGACGAAGACCTGTATTTATTCTGCAAGTCATCGCTGATAGTAGATCCATCCGGTAGCCGAAGACTAACCGGACAGCAGCAAAAAGGACACCGCGATGGAAGCGGTCTACAGCACTTGCTCCAAGCATGACGAAACGGCGGAGCCAGTACGTCAGAAATCCTGCTAGCTGGGCTTCTTTAGACATAGACCTGTAGCCCATTCTTACAAAGCTCTCAACAAAATCTCCCGCCTTGAGAGGAGGATATTGATGTTCATCATTGACTTTGATATCCATTCTCTTATTTTCCTCCATCAGTTTTATCACTTCACTATTGCTGAGGGGTTGGAAGAAATCTGGGTTGCACGAGTCATGATCTTTTGTCTTTTTCTCAATAATATGGTTGAAAAAAAGATAAGTCAACCATTTTGAAGAATAGCATGTGCCAGACGAACAACTTTTGTAGTAGAGAGAGCATATGTTGTAATGGCATAGCAACTCATCGAAGACTTCCACCATCTTCGAAATCTCTCGACGAAGTCTATCTAAATCGTCGTTAGTGGGAACGTACTCCTCATAAGGGGAGTCTGCCATTGGTAAATATGAGATATACTTCATCTCGTGGAGGGCCAATCCTATCTCCCCGTAGGGCGTCAGTAACGTCCCTGTCCTATAGTTGTACCTCTCTGCCAATGCCAAAAACAAATGAGGGTTTGGGTAGAAGCCATATACGGAAGCATTTACCGTATGATACAATTCAATCTCTCTGAGTTTATCTTCAAACTGGACCAGTATCTAGTTGGCTATACAGCTCCATCTTTTGATGTCTGGGTTTTCCAGACCTGTCAATCGGATGTCTTATTCCGGATAACTGCCTTCAGCCTTTGCGTATTCATTTGCTAAGATGGGAGTCCTCACAGGCAACAACAGAGAAGAATTCTTCGGAGGGATGCACCCTGGTTTCAGTCCTCTGAGTAAAGTACTGTGTCGCTCAGAAGAACTATAGAACATATCTCTATTTTTCGGATCCTTCTTGACGCAGATTTTCCCTGTCCGAGCATGCTGAAGAGGAGTGATGTCCCATTCCATCCTCTTGGGATGGCTGGCATGAGCATATCGTGCAAAAGGAAGACATCTAGCAATATCTAGTAACAAGACCAATCTCTCCTTCCTTTGGAAAGTTCTCTGCTCAACACGTGGTCTTGGTTGAGAACTTTTGTCAATGGCTTCACCAAACAAAAACATAGGTTTTCTGTGGGTGATGGCATCAGCTGTCTGCAAAGGTTGCCCATTCATCAGGCTTAACAGAGTCTCATTGTCTTGTGCGATCAAAATAGCTTGGCGAGAGGATGGAAGGGCATATTATAGGAAAAGTACGTGGGACAAGTCCTCTTTAAACTCTGATTCTGTAAGAGTTCCTACAAAAGTTTCATATTCAGGATCTTCTCTGGTATTAACTGCATCAAACAGAGAAAGCAAAAATTCAGCACAAGTAAAATCAAATATAGTATCATCAAATTGTGCAACCATCAGATTGTGCAACCATCAGTTTGTGCCAGTGTCAGATTGCGCTGACAATCTTGCACAAATCAGCAGATTGCGCTGACTTTCGCCAGCATAGTTCAACCGATTGCGCAAGAAGATATGCTTCATAAAAATGAAGAATAACTAGTTCGTGCAACCAAAACCCTAAAAAGGGTGGCGCAGTATGATCATATCTCTAAAAAGAGATAGATTTTGAAGATCAGTGAAGTCGAAAAACCCTAAAAAGAGTTTTCGATTGGGTCGTCTACCTCGCAAAGTAGGATGCGCAGTCTCATGTCGAGAAGGACAAGGCGCAACCCTAGCTGAAGACTCGGCAGGGGCCTTGCCCTTGTCGGCGACGGAGGAACGCTTGGAAGCCATGAGATCGACGGGAAAGAAGGCTGAAGTCGGGATGAACTCAGGAGTTTCTCTCTCTCAAACACAAGAAAGCAAGTAAAAAATAATTTGAAGGATCGAAGGAACTATTTATAGTTTTTCAAAGAGCAACGGCCGTCTCAGATTGTGCCGAAAAAGCAGGGCTGATTCATCCGATTGCGCAGACAGCTCAACATATGTGCAACTTGATTTTAAAATTCAAAATTCAAAGTATTTCGAAACTTTGAATAAATTCAACTTTCAAAAACTTTGAAGGGGGTCTTGTAGGTCCTAAAAAAATCAAGTTGCACCCATCAACAAAATCATGAAATCAAGAAATATAATTTTGAAATGAACTGTGTATACATCAGATTGCGTCATTCAGATTGCGTACACCAGACTGCGCACACTCTCAAGTGCGCAGGCTGACGTGGCAGAAGTCATCATTACCTGACAAAATCAAATCTTCTGACAACTGACAGCACGAAGAACGAGACGACTGTTTGTTTATTGTGCAGCACGGCGCTCGAGGACAGCTGGCAGCGCAATCGGCTAGGCAATCTGTTCGCAGTCCATCCTCGTGCAACCTAAAGTCAGCGCAACTCATATGGCGCACTTCATTATGAAAACTGACAAAAGTACATGTGGCATTCATGCCATCAATAACTCACTACGGGGCAACCGTCTGCACACGATCATGCGCAATTCAATCAAAAAATGCCATATGTCCAAGACAGTTGGCCTACGATCCAACAACTGCCTGCGCAGTCTGATGCTCCGCAATCCAGTCCATGCGCAATCCAACTTACGCCATTCAGAATAACTAAAAGTTAGTTTTTTCCAGAACTCTATAAATAGAGTTTTAAGTCTTCATTTAAGGGGATCAGACATAAAGTTCAGAAATATCAGAGAGTTCAGGAGTTCTTGCCCATGTGCTGCTGCATTCTTCCGAGGCTTTTGCCTTCAACTTCAACTTCCGAGGCTATCGTCTTCAAAGTTCACATTGTCCAAGGGATAAAGCAATCGTCTTCTAGATTGGATTCCTACAGTTGTACCTTTTCCAGAATTCTTGTAATCTCTTTAGAAAGTTTGTATCAATAAAGTTCATACTTTTGTTTTTGCAAACAGTAATAGTCTCATTAGACTTCATTTTGAAGGCCTCATATTCTTGTGTGAGTCTTAAGATTTTTTATTCCTTCACCTATGAAGTTCCTTCATGAGTTACCTCAAGAAGTTTTCAAATCTCGTGATACATGGCACATATTGATACTCTATTGAATTCAGGTCTATCTACTGCATAAAATAAAGTATTAATAGATTTTACATCAAGACTTGCTTGTTTCTTTTCGTTATCAGTATACTTATTATGTGGTTTCTCAACCAGATTCCCATCTTAGACAATAGAAAGTGGATTCTTATAATCATTAATGACAATTGACCACAAATCAAAATCAATTGACTTGAGATAAAAGCTCAAGCGTGCCTTCCAATACATGTAAGTTGTGCTATCAAATAGGGGAGGCCGCCTATTTGTAGATTGGCCTTCACCATTACTAGTATATAATGATGTCATTTCTCAAGGAGTTTCATCAAACTTAGAGAAACCGATCTCTGATACCAATTTTTGGATTAATAACACCTCTAGAGGGGGTGAATAGAGTATAGTAGAAGTAATATCCCCAATAAATAATAAAAATTAATGTAGGTGAAGGAAAACAAAGACAGATAATTAAATGTAATAATGTAAAGCAGTAATTAAATAGTGAGATAGAAGCAATACTCAGACATTGAGGTTTATATTGGTTTCTTTCTGAGAAGACTAGTCTAGTCTCGAGTACACTTGCTCGATAATCTACTATTTGAAATAGAGGTTACACCATGTACTTTACTCCGAAAGACAAGCCAACTTCTTACAACGTCATATTTTTATTTGAAGCCCACGAACAACCTTTAATACTATCTGAAAAGCTTTTATACGCCAAACTTATACAACTCGAACACTTCTAATCAGGACACACCGACACTTAGAAGAATATAAGTTGTCTTGGAAATGTGAAGATTAAAAAGCTCTTTGTAATAGGAATGCTTAGAATGAATAAAGAAGATAAAGAATGAAATGAGTGAATAAAATAAAAAACTCTTCTCCATTTATAAGTGTTTTTAAACCAGAGTTCGGGCAGAACTCGGCTAGGGCAACGTTCAAGTTTTTGAACGTTTGAGATCCAAAAGACTAGGTATTCATTCTGACCAAGAGTGATTCTATGTGACCGAGTTCGGGTAAACTCTGATCGAGTTCGGCTAGCAGACTTTTAGGGTTCTTTTTGGGTTCAGAATGGCTTTTTTTGATAATAATTTATTTTGATAAGAATAGGTTTTATTTGTGTGAGGATGTTCATCTAAATGCCTATGATATCCGACTCACTGAAAAACCTAGACTCAAGAAAAAAAAATACAGAACAAAATTACAAAATCTTGCTTGATGAGAATAGCTGCGGTCTTCTGTAGTCTTCTTTCTTTAAGTATCAGAGTAAGAGTTTTATGTCAATTATCGAAATCAGGTTGATTATGACTACATGGGCCAACACACATAGCTCTAGAAATACCTTCTCATCGTAGTTTTTCTGGGAGGTCGAGGAGGGTAGCATCTTCTAGTACTGTCACCTTTACCGTGGGGCCCGCAGTGGTGCTTACTCGTTCGTCTGTACAAAGAAGCTTTGAGGAAGTAGAGTTGCTGCTGAAGGCCGGTCGACTTCTGAACTACGTCAACATGTCTGTAGGGGACCCCGTAGGCCTTTAGAGGAACCTCCAGATTTCAGCTTTCTACCTATGGGAGAGAGGGAGTTACATGAGTGAAAGACGACCTTTCGTCGCCTCTTCTACACTGCTGGGATTCTATCGCTCCAGGAACTCGTGGATGCTATCGGTGCCTCTGACCGATCAACTTCTTAATTTCTCTCTTTTTTCTCTTTTTTTTCTCAGGCCTTCGTAGCCTTACTTTGTTGGGTCTTCATGGCCCCATTTTCTAGCCCCCTCCTTCTTCTTTATCAATAAAATATTTTTTAGTACAGTTGGTCTATTGAGTAGCTTAGGGCTAGCTATTGTGCCATGGATGAACTGTCATTGTTTGCCTCGTATTTTCTATGCTTGAGAAACTTTTTATCAAGAAGGGACATTTGTGGAGTAGAGAATGTTCTGTAGGAGAATAGAATAGGGTTTGGTGGACTCATATCCATGGCATACCTGAGATGGTTACGGATAACAAGGAATGGTAAAAGTATCATCAGGGACCGTGTGGGTATGATAGTATAATAGAGGAATATGTTGCTTAGATGTAATATGGACATGACAAATACCCTTGAATGTTTCGCTATTTGCAGTAAACAGTGACATAGGATAGGTATTCGCTCAGAGGTGATATGGACATGGCGATTGGTTTTATCCTTAGTTTGGAAAATAACTGAGAGGTAATATGGACATGGTTATTTTCTCAAAGAATATGATGGATATTCGCTCAGAGGTGACATGGACATGACAAATAATTTATCCTCAATTTCAAAAATAAATTAGAGGTAATATGGACATGGTTATTTTCTTGGAGGTAGGTCAGAGACAATATGGACATGAGCTACCAAATTGGATATTTTATTCTCCCATAAAAGAGAATAATCTTTGAACCGGGGATACCTTTGACCCAACTGGGAGTCAAAAGCAAGATACCCTTAAGGAAACTGGGCCAGGGAAGGTCTTGTAGACGGATCTCCCTTTTTTTGTGGAACTTGCAAGTTTTGCCACATGTAATTAGGAAGACTTTTATAGTAGTGGTATGATAGAAGAACAAGGTTTTTTTCAACTGACACAAATATTCTTAAAGAGGTAACATAAACATAGTATAGGAAAGTTCAGAGTGGGGAGGTACAGAGTACAACTACCACACTTTGATTATTGACATCAAGTGCCTCAAGGAGATGACTGAAGATGACCAATATTGCATATCTCATCGCGGCTCAGACATAGTACTCCTTTAAGAACTTGCCATTAATAGGCAACATTTGCGAGTCTGTAAGCACCATTGGAATACACGGACTCTATCACGAAGGGACCTTCCCCCTTGGATTGGAACTTTCCTCTGTCTTGTAGGTAATGATTATCGGTTTCCAGACTGCCTAGATGAGGTCGCCAATCTGGAACACCCTTTCCTTCACCTTTTTGTTAAAGGCCCTAGCAATGTACGCCTGGCACAACTGAATGCGCTTTTGAGCCAGGAGGTGCTTCCAACTCCTGTAGCCACAGGCGGTGGTTGTCTTCCGCCGTCAACTGACTTGGAAGGGCCACTTGAAGTAAAGGAATCTGGAATACCAAGAGGAGAACTCCTTCACTCCCGTACACCAATAAAAATGGTGTACTTCCGGTAGGAGTTCGGACTATAGTACGGTACGCCCACAAACATTCGTCAAGCTTTTCGTCCCAGTCACATTTGTTGGTAGAGACAAACGTTTTGAGCAGCTTAATGATTGTCTTATTAAAGTCTTCAACTAGTCCATTTGTTGTTGGATTGTATGCCATGGAGGCTGCATCCTGAATTCGATGTCTGTCACAAAATTAATAAAAAATTTACTTGCAAACTGTGGGCCTTTGTCATGAATAAACCACCGAGGGAGGCCAAACCGGTAGATCATATGATGCTTGATAAAAGTAATCACGTTGGTGGTCTTCACTTCTATGAGCGGTACTATTTTTGCCAATTTAGAAAAGTAATCGGTTATGGTAAGGATGAACTGGTGCCCTTTCACTGAAGGCGGGCTGATTGGACTGATTATGTCCATGCCCTAGGCTTCGAAAGGCCATGAAGTGAGTGCGATCATCTTGGGCCAGTAGTATCCCATCCGACGGAGACGGTCCTGTAGTTTAGGACCTGGTTGGTGCACCCCGTAGGCGCCGGCATGCGCTTCTCGGAGCGCTTGCTTGGCTTCTCCGTCTGATAGACATCGTAGTAAGAGCCCATCGTCGTATGAGCCTATTTCTTTTAGCTTTACCATCCATATTGTGTTTTAACAAGCTATTTTCTAATTTGGTATTCAACACTGGGTATGTAGTTTTGTAAAGTTGTCTTTACACACTTCTCCTATTGCTTTCGTAAGTATATCTTGATCATTATTGTCTATGACTCCACATGCTCGAATTTATTTGCTTAAGATTGATTTATTTTCATCTCTTGGTACTGGGAAGCTTATCTTTGATTATGTCAAAGGAAAAGAAGTAAGTTTAAATATGTGATTATATGTTTGTAAAAAAAGGGGTAGAAGTGTTTTAGGTAGTATGATTTTAGTGATGTATGCTTATGACTTTTATATATTAGTGATACATGCATATATTATGTCCATAATAAACGTAACCGATTTACCATAATAAAAAAGGGGGAGATTATTGGCCCAATGGTTGTATCATATTTTTAATATGACAAATCGGTTATGTTTAGCATATCATCACTAATTTTCATACAATCACTATAGCATATTTAGTTATATTTGTACCTTTTAGTGATATGTGTGTATGATTTACATATTAGTGTTATGAGCTTCTATTATATTTATCTTAAATTTAACCGAGTTATCATAATAAAAAAGGGGAAGATTATTAACCCAATGATCTAACTATATTTTTATTGTGGTTATTCTATTAAGTTTAACATTATGATATCACTAATAGTCATGCTATCATTATAGTATTTATATTTAAACTTTGCATAGTCCTAATATGCAATAATTTTATCATACCTGTGCTATGTATGTTGCTTTGCTCGTCTAACATGTATTTATAGAAAAGTAATAAGCAAGATCAATGTAGACATATACAATGAATAAATCATGATGGGACAAAGACGACGATATCCCACAAGATTTCTCTGCACCATCTAACGACATCTTCGGGCCACGCTCCTGAAAGGTATTCAGATTTCACAATCCAGGTATTTTTGGACAACTAACGTCAAGGGAAAATGCCATCATATATCAAGTGAAGAAGTCATGTCATGCTATCATCATTTCAAGACTCTAAAGAACCACCACCTGCTATAGTCTATCTAGAGTCTGTAATGAGTGTTAAAAAGAATTGTAAACACAAAAAATGTATGGATGACAAAATTGAAAGCTATGGCAGAAAATAACCTAGGATCACTTTTGGATAGTTATTCGAAAGATCCGACGGATCTCCGTGGATCACCGAAGGATGATCCGAATGGACCACAAAAAGCCTTATGTGAGCTATCGGATCATCCAACATAATTCTGCAAAAATTGATAGATAATCTGAATTGTTACCATTCAAAATCCAATGGAAAGAACTTGTCCTATTACTAATCCCAATGGCTATATTTATAGCCGTTGTGCTGTGTAGGCGGAGGATCCGACGGTAGCCTGCGGATGACCGACAGATCTTTCGACTGTTGAAAGAAAGTTGCTTCTTTGCTCTTTCTCTTGCTTCGGTTATAAATAGCCTTCAACCCCTTCATTTAAGGTTGATGCTTTGAGTCAAAAATTTCTAATCTACCAACTACCCATAAACAACTATGTCAATTCTTTCACTTGCCTATCCCCAAATTATGTTAGAGTATTCTTGAGTTATAAAAGTGAGATATTCATATTATTGTAAGAAGATCAAAACCTTCTTGGAAGAAGGTTGAAGTGTATAAGTCTTCGAATCAAAGCTTGTGTGGAGTTAGAATGTCTTCAGGTCAAAACTCTCGTGTACTAAAGTCGGAGAGCCTTCGGATCAAAGCCCTCATATAAGAAGTTAGTGAGCCTTCAGATCATAGCTCATAGTTGTATTATTTGCAATAATAGTGTTTTAAAGTCGGAGAGAGTTTGGGGGCTGGAGTACCCCAAGGGAGGATACCAGGATACATTGGGTGTCGATATTTTTATTGCTTCTTCTATTCTATGACACTCTTAATCTTTAAATTGCCCATGAGCAATTTTATTGTGCTTGATTAGTGAGCTTGACCCTATTCAATCCCTCTCCCCCCTTCTCTAGGGTGCTTTCAAGAACCGGTACGTTCATCTACACCACCATTATGTGCCAATCATAATGTCTTATTCCACCTAGGGTGCATGAAAACCTCCTTTGAAGCCAATCTGTGTAGTTGTATATGCTCCTAACTCCACCTTGAGAACAGAGCTCGTATTCTTGTATATATGTGTATACGCATGAAAATTAAGCACCGTATTGAACCAATTAGAGCCGCCCAAACCAGTCCTATAGCTATGGCTTATGATACCACTTGTTTGGAATGTTATGTGACCCGAACCGGAGTTGGCCCATGAGATACGATATTGAATTGGGCCCATATGCCATAAAAGAGAATTCTCATGTAAGGCCTTAATCAATTCCAATTATCTACACCTCATGAACTCACCTCCTACCAGATGTGGAAATAAAATTCCAACACCATTGCTACCCCCTTGAGCGCTCAACCAAAAACGATATATAATCCAACAATATGATATTGTGAATCAGACACACCCTACAAGCACTCTAATATCGTGTCTGAAATATTGTCGAAACAAAAAATTAGGCCAACCCACCAGAAATAACCAACCCATGTCTAACGAACACCAAGCACAAATAAAGACAAGTATATTGTGGTAATTATGTCATCTGGATAAATCTTAATCTATATAAATCAGATGAAATTATAAGATTGACAAAAACCCAATGTTGAACCAATTTGATTAATAGGTTCAACCACCTCATCACACTCAAGAAGAAACGACAGAGATTAAAATGAAATCATTGACCAACCCGTAACAATCTTCCTAACCGAAGTTAACGACTCCTAAATCAGATATCCGTATTCCTTCTGTCTTGTATGGCAAAACCCTAAGAGCAAAGTACGAACTTTCTTTTAGATCTCATGTGGACGAGCACCCAGAATCTTAACTTTTGTAGTATGCTTTCTGTCTCCACCCCCAGCTCATATAAATAGGAGGAGAAACCTAATTTTAGGTCATCATAGGATTTTCTAAATAGGAAAACCCGAAAATAAGAATCATATTACACCTAAAATAGTCAAGCACCACTTATGGACGTCCAAATCTAATCAAATCAAATATTTAACCATATTTGGACTCCATAAATATAGTGTTATGAAATCAAGACTGGACTCCAACAATATCTTCCTCCAGTCTGATGAGAGGGTGTTGACCCCATGGCTCCTCAATTGGACTCCACGCATGTCGTCCCGCGACAGAATACCTGCTCTCCTATGCCACTAATCTTTGATCCTCCGAGTTGCTTTGCATCTTCCTTCGTCTCTACCTCATCGACCGTCACATTGATACTAGCTGCCATGTGTGGCACCTCCTGCATCATTAGCATTATGCAAATATCAATAACACGACCAAGATAGAAGTCCCTGACAATCATCCTTATCGCAAGTTTCGACTATCTGTCCTCGACTTCCATCTTCTACCTAAACATACTATCATTCCGTGGAGCTTCTTTACCCTTGACTGGCCCAACCAAGCGTACATGTCCGACACTGAAGCTCCCCCTGCAAACCTCCAAAAATTTAAATAATAATTTTTATTATTTATTTGGTTTAAGTGATGATTTTGTATTTTTTTAGCATATTTATTATTAGTATATATGTCCTTAGTCATGGTTAAGTTTCTAGATGTATGTCGACTAGGAATCATAGCACGAAAAGGGTAGTCGTGTGCTTTGACTATTATAATAGACATGCTAGGGAAGGCCTAGACATAGTTGTATCCTTACTAGGAAAATAAGTCAAAGTTGTGGCTTGACCCCTATAAATGGTTTAGTTAGTACTTATTAAGAATTTTGACTTTGTAGGAAATTCGGCTGTATCTATCTAGCCCGAACTTGACCCAATCCAAACCCAAACCCATGTAGACATGTAGTGCATCCGAAGATATCCATATATTTTATATCTATATATTACATATATTTTGTACTTCATTTTAATGGTCTAATAATTATTTTGAAAATGTGATAATATTTGCCAAGAATATTTTCTTAGATTTTTTTGAATTTATAGGAGTGCAGGTGTGAAGAAATGTGTTTAAAGTATTGTATTTATATATTAGGTTTATATATATATATTATATATATATATATATATATATATATATATATATATATATATATATATATAGAGAGAGAGAGAGAGAGAGAGGGAGAGAGAAAACAAATAACCAAATATCGTGAGATTACGAAAATCTTGCGAGATGAGGTTCCCCCAAGAACCCGATCATTTCCTCTTGGCCGAGAGTTGCTAAGTTTTTTTAGGATTTTGATTTACAAAAATAAATCAAATCCTTACCAATTTAAACCAAATTTCCTAATACAAATTCTTGTTTAGGTTCTCCCCTAAATCATCCAAAATCCATTTTGAAAATAGATTAAAGTTTTTGTAGAATCAATTCAAAGTTGGGAAAAAATAGCATATAAAAGAGAGACCGAGAGAGAAAAATAAAAAAAGAACCCAAAACTACTTGACCTCGTGATTACTTAGACCCCTTCTCCAATCTTGGATGACCACCCCGACATGCTTGCACATGTCGTGGGATCGCCGGAGCCACCGCAGCAACGCCGGACAACAGCAACAGAACTATCAGCGGTATTTTAGCCGACTTTGTCGCGAATTTTCTTGATGCATGGTTGATCGTTTATTAATCTACCACTTCGGGTATGAGCACAACCTATATGACTTCTATTCCCCTCAATTAGTTTTATTTTGACTCCTCTAGTTCGTCCAGAGAATCGACACGAACATTGAACGAAAACTGTTCGTAAACAGTTAATAAACCTGTTCCATGTACCCTATTAGGAAGACACATAACAGCCAAGATCTAAGAAATTTTTGAAATCTAATTGAACAGCTTTTTAGAGGACCTAAACAGAATAGAAACCCTATTTTTAGTTTTAATTTTTCTGAAGTAATTGATGATAAACATTAGTGAAATCAAGAAAGAAATATGGCAAAAATAATTTTTAAAAATTAAAAATCTATCGATACGGGTCCGTTTCGACAAACTGGGCAACTTCTTCATAATCCAAAGGAATCAAACAGTGTGTACGGAGGCTGCAGACGTGTGGGCTTTAACAGAACATGAATTGGTTGCGTGTGCGTGAAGAATTCGATACGTATCGGTCGAAGAACGCCGTATCAGCCACTTTGCAAAAATCTCAATTACTTCGCTTATGTTCCTCACATCGTTATGAAACTTACGCCATTGGATTCGTATCATTTTTTTGGTCCTGTGAGCCAAGTTTGGTCCAATTTTGAGATAGTTAACTGGATGGCCGTTTTGGCAGACCCACGATCCGATTCAACAAACAATTTTGTGCACGGCTCATCAGAATCCAAAACTGGACATACTATTGAGTTTTTATCTAAAAACTAGACCAACAGGTATATAATTTGTCAACTTTAGAGAGCATAGGTTCTAGCATGCTTTTCGGTGCAAAACGGTCCAACGGTGGCGCTGTTTTGGCCCGAAATTATCGTTTTGCCCCTATGTTCAGAATTGGACTTATGGGTAGTCAATCTTAGACATCTTTTTTATCAAAATGTTGGTGATGTCAGTTTCAGCATCTGGAGACATTTGTTGGACTTTTGGCTTTTGTGGCTCATTGACCTGATTGGATATTGTTGCTACTGCACACTGCCACCAGGCAAGTATACCATGCCAACTTGTACAATATTATGCATGTCTACTTTCAATTATTCTAGTTCATATCTATTTTTTTTCTTGTACTATCACACGATTCTTCTACATGCCTCATGATGTTTCTTACTTGTTTTCTTATATCCTACATATCTTTCTTTTTTTGTCACATATTGGATCAATGCTATACTATACTCGATTAGATTCCCGTGTTCTTGTGTGTTTTTCTTAACT